>CAWLAL010000241.1:12500-15000 GCA_963854785.1 Vaccinium vitis-idaea | reverse complement strand
TCCCCAACCTGGATCCTCCATTTTTTCTGTTTTTGTAACTGGACATAGATCTGATCCAAACGGGTTCAAGTCTTTCATATTTACCAAAACATATATGATTCCCTAGATAACATACGCCCTTCATTCTTATCGTTTCTTCTTTATAAATAGATAGAACCATCAGAGGGTCTCCTTTTTTTTAAGTTTTAGGAGTAGTGCCAGTACTCCTGCTTGTTTAGAAAAAGAAAACGGATCCACAAAAATTAATAATATTATTAATATATAATATTAGATAAAAAATGGCAGTATTGTCAAGCGGACGATCTAGCCAGAATCTTTTTTCCATGGATTCGAATTCTGTCTATTCTATCTATTATATTCTATTTATTTCGAATATTTTTTCTATTTCTTTCTATACGGAAATTCGCAGATAGATTATCGATCTGACGCAGTGGAATGAATAGCCACGTCTATTTTTCCTCCTTTCTTATAAGTGGAATCGTTTTCTATACGATATATATTAACTCGATTATCTCAGTCATTTTTTTGATGACTTTTTTTTGTTCGATTCGCTGCCATTCCAGTCGAATAAGTGAAATAGAGAATAAGTGAAATAGAGAATAAGTGAAATAGATAAAGGTTGATCTATTTCACTTATTTTCATTTTCATCTTCGTCATCAGATTCAAAAAAGTTCTTTCTTACCCAAATGATTATGATCAATATGAATTCCAACAACTTCATGAAGAAAATCAGGAAGAAAATGTGCCCAACTAACCAACCAGCCAAACTACTTCTTACAAATAAGATCTTCTTTTCGTTGTCGTTGTTATAGCGAGAGAGACAAAAGTTGACTAATCCGGGGATCATTGAATCAGGTTCAAGGTACGGGTTGCATAATTGCACAAAGAAATTAATAATAAATTCCAATTGAAGGCGGAGCACGTACTTTCTTTTAGTGATAAGATCGTGAGGATCCAAAAAGCGCCTGTTGCGCAAAGTTTTTCGACTAGTCCAGAAGAGTTGAACGAAGAATGACGCCTAGAAATAGCATAATGATGCTATGAGGTTGAACCAATCCTTCATGGAGCGGCCTATTGTAGATCGATGTGAACATCACGAACTGTCCCGTAACAAAACCAGTCATTGCTGCTACCCGTCTCTGGTTGTCTTTTATGAAGAACTGTTTGTCTTTTATGAAGAAACTGGCTACAACGAAGAAATAGCCGAGACCTACGGTGGCTGTGGTCATAAATCCACAAAAGAGTCCACCTCCAATCACTGAATTGAGTATTTTGTTCACTAGCAAGAGTAAAAATTCTTTCATTTTCATAGGAATCCTCCTTTTTCTTTTTATTGAATCCAGTTTTATGAGTAGGGCCACTCCTACTTGTTTAGAAAAATAAAACGGATCCACAAAAATTAATAATATTATTTATATATATATATAGATAAAAATGGTAGTATTGTCAAGCGGACGATCTAGCCAGAATCTTTTTTCCATGGATTCGAATTCTGTCTATTCTATCTATTATATTCTATTTATTTCGAATATTTTTTCTATTTCTTTCTATACGGAAATTCGCAGATAGATTATCGATCTGACGCAGTGGAATGAATAGCCACTGTCTATTTTTCCTCCTTTCTTATAAGTGGAATCGTTTTCTATACGATATATATTAACTCGATTATCTCAGTCATTTTTTTGATGACTTTTTTTTGTTCGATTCGCTGCGATTCCAGTCGAATAAGTGAAATAGAGAATAAGTGAAATAGATAAAGGTTGATCTATTTCACTTATTTTCATTTTAATATTCATCGTCCCACCGTATTTCATTTGTATAACAGGTACGTGCCCAATCGATAAAGTGTTTGAACATTTTCAGGAACAAAAGCATTCTTATAATATGACCGATGAACCAACCAGCAAAACTACTTCTTACAAATAGTAGCTTGTTCGCCTTGTCTTTAAGATAGCTGTTGACTAATGGGAGGATCATTGAATCCGGTGGAATGTACGGGTTGTACAATTGCACAAAGAAAGTTATCAAAAATTCCAATTGAAGGAAGAAGAGGCGCCTTCCCACTATCATTGCGTTTTCTTTAGGATACAAAAACCGCCAGTTGCGCAAAGTTGTTAGACTGGTCCATAAGAGCTGAACCAATAAAAATGCCAGAAAGAACAAGAACATTTTTATGCGATGAGATTGAACCAATCCTTCATAGAGCGGCTTATTATAGACCGATGTGAACATCACGAATTGTCCCGTAACAAAACCAGCCATTGCCGCTACCCGTCTCTGGTTGTCTTCTGTCAAGAAGCTGGGGCCAACGAAGAGATAGCAGTGCAGAGCTATGGTGGGTATGGTCATAAATCCACAAAAGAGTCCCGCTCCAATCACTGAATTGAGTATTTTTTCGAGTATCTTACGCAAAAAGGATGACCCTACGACTGCCATTTTTCCCACGAATAGGACGAATAGGAATAGGAATAGAGCTAGTAATAGCTCTATTCCGCGTGC
>CAWLAL010000240.1:0-15487 GCA_963854785.1 Vaccinium vitis-idaea | reverse complement strand
GAGAGAGAGAGAGAGAGAGAGAGAAAATAATAAACAAATAAGTGGCTGATGAATAGTGGTTCGGTAAAGATAGACAGCTACAGTACCAAATGTGGCGAAAATGTAAAATAGACAACCGAATAGACAACCTGCTGGAGAAGGGATTTGGGGGTTTTCTTCTCCATTTTGCCCAAATATGCATTTTACCGTGGCTGCTGTTCTTGCTCTAAAACTGACTGATGTGTTGGCAGCGTTTGGTATAATATCTAGGAAGTCTTTTTCTTGACAGTTGCATATGATAATCCAGTGGTTTTAAGTAAATGATACAAAATGATGAGAAAATTGTTTACTAACTTACATACTCCCTGCGTCCCATAAAGTTTTATCACTACGAAACTACGTGCAATTTTCAAACTAAAAAATAATGTATTTACCAAAATAATTTTTGAATTTTTTTTGCATCGTATAAAAGTTCTCGATGAGATCTATCAAACAAGATCCATATTGACTAAAAAATTATTTTCGTAAGCACGTTATTTTTTAGCTTGAAAATTGCACGTATTTTCGTAGTGATCAAACTTTATGAGACGGAGGGAGTATTTTTTTTAATTTAGAGATCTTTTGCAACGGTCCCTACCAATAATAATTCCCCTAGTATTTATTTTCCTGAATTTTAACTTTCTCCCTTCTTTTTAAGAAAATGATGAGAAAATTGTTTAACTTACATATTTTTAAATTTAGAAATCTTTTGCAACGGTCCCTACCCTTCAATAATTTCTTGTTTGATATTAAGTTTAGAATCAATCTTACATGATTTCTTGTCCCTAGCAAAATCGTTGATTAAGAAAAAAATTGCACGATTACAATTAAGAAAATGCCCCCGCTGGGATGGATTTCTGAATCCGTCCCTGCTTCCTCTGGCACCTAATCGATAGTGGACTCTTGTCATGCATAGCCACAATTCTTGTACGATCAAAATGAAGTATAGAAATGAAGAACATGTAGGAGTAAATGATTTCATTAGATATCCTTTACTTACAATTTCATCCTGCTTCCCAACCTCGAGAAACATCCTCCCATTTTAACCACTAAGACTAAGGCCAATCGTGATTCAACTCTCACCTTGCTTGTCTTGAATAGGAGCCCCAATGACACGGCCTAAGTTAGCTTAGAGTCATCAAACTTCACAAGGATGAATTTCCCAACGTCTGTCGATACCTCTAGGCCTGCGAGGAACTATCGGTAACTTCGGGAGTATATAGACCGTGACCGTATACTATAATACAAACGACTCTTACATTACCAAAATTCATACGGAGTAATCACGCAACGCCATAACTCAGGGTTTAAAACCTAACTAGAAATTTTAAATATAATTATCCACATAAAAGAAATTAAATAATCAAAATTTTGTTTATACAATTACGGATTATTATAGAAATACTCCTCTAATGCACTATCAAATTTCAAAGGGGAGATGAATGGAATTACAATTTAAAATTTTAAAATTAACTGAGAATTAACTACCTTCCAAACTCAAATGGAAAAAGATAAAAGTACACTCTCCAATGGTTTCGTAGAATCCGGAAAATTCCAATTACACGAACATATTAGTGGCAAGAACCCAACTTACAATGTAAATGAAGTAAACTTCTTATTTATGGTTATGCTCTCACTTGTTTAACTACTTGGGTTGGAGTCTCCGAAGTTAATAATAATTGTGACACGAGATAGGAGTAATTTAACGAACTTTTCGATATGCAAAGAGCATAAAAAGAAATTTTATGTGACATTAGATAAGAGTAACATTTAACGAAATTTTCTTTTATGCTTAGGGAAAACATTTTTTTATTTTCAATTACATTTATTTTCAACAATTCGTTATTTTCAAGGCAATCGAAGCTTAAATATCTCATGAAAGTATTGCTACCATGCATACTAATTGTGAAGATACATTGGTATTTAAGCGGGAATCAATTGATCAATATATATAGTTGACAGACATTGCCTATAATGAAAAAGACATCTAAATTTTTTGCATAACAAATATGCATATAGACTTTCATATATCGCGACTAGAATATAAAAATTAAAAAATCGTCTAGAATTGTGTTTAATCAAGTTTATACTTCTCAATGCATGAGTATGATTTCATTTTTTTTTTATAAACATTTTTTCTTTTCATTGGAAAAAAATGTTATTCAAGGCATGATTTTGACCCTACTAGCCATGATTTTATGCTCCCACCATGCCTAAAATTACTAATGAATTTCGATACAACCTGTAGATACAAGTGGGTTAAATTAAGTTTTTGCGTGCCGGATTGAGATTCCAAAGACGGATATGAATTTGCATGCAATTGGTATGACCAAGATCTCACCGTTTTCTATTAGTACCTTTTAAGGGGCCTACTGGGTTAATAATAAGTAAAGAAAAAGACCAAAAAAACACACATTTCAGTGTCTTTTTCACACATTTTAAAACACCTTCACAAACTTTTATACAATTTTCACACATTTCATGATTTCGATACATTTTTTTAAACATAAACAACGGCCTATTGGGCTGATTTTAGAATTTTCACATCTTTTAAAAATGTGTTAACTAATGATAAAGTAAGACTTTAGTAAACCTCCTAGGCATGATTTCTGGCTCTGATTGTACGTGCCTAAAATTACTGATAGTATTTTGACATTCGATACAAGTCAAAGAATGTTAAATAAATTATTTTGCGTGCCGGAATGCATGCGATTTTAATGGATTAGATTTGCATGCCCTATGACCAATATTACAGACCATCCAACCAAGGACTCAGGTCCTGTCCAGTCTACATCCCATCCACTCCGGTCTAGTTTTGATTTTTATGGGCCCATTCTAGGATCACAATAATAATCGGAGCCGCTCATTTTATAAAGCTCGTCAAGTTTTTGTTGGGACGGGAAAAATTATGTTCAATATTAGATAACGATCAATGACTTACTGATCACATTTATCTTAAATTTATATCGACATAGATGCACTGTGCACAGTGAATCAGACCCATTTTGTTTCAAGATAAATGTGATCCGATAAGTCATCAATTGGTATTCAATGAACATTAGTTTTCTCCCACTAACAAAACTTGACGAGCTTCACAAAATAAACAATTCCAATCATTGTTTATGAGCCCGAGAGATTCCATTTTATTGCTTCATATCAAATGAAGCTTTTACTTAAAATTTTACTCAAATTTGAGTAAAAGTATAAGTAAGGGTTGGAGATGCTTGTAAGAGTATTGTAATTTTGAGCATTAAGGTGCCCTTACACTAAAAAATGGAGGAATCAATAATCTATATAAAAAAAATTAATAGAAACAAAAATAGTTCCGCATGTTTCTGCCTCATTGACTAGTAATTTGTGTACTAAAAGTCAACTTTGGGAGTAGTGTTAGACAAAACCATGGTCCTACGATTAGGGACACCATTAGTGAAGATGTTCCCTTGGAGAAATTCAACAGCATTATATTTCCATTTCTGCTGACTTGATCCGGAAAGAGAGATACAAGAGATAGGGGCAACCCCACACAAGGAGCCATAAGGATTCTTACTTGGTGGATCAATAGTTATTTATTTATATTTTTATATGAATTTAATCTCTTTTAAGGTTGTTATCACAAGACTTAGGCTTGATTTTTTTTTTTTTTTTTTTGATATCTCATTTTTTTCGGATCAGGTTTGGCCTGAAAGGGGTTGGTATGGGTTACGCCATGTCGTATTAGTCGGAACTTCCAAGCCACCCAAATATGTTTTGGACGGCCAAGATTTTAAAAGTGGTATCTTTATAAATTTTGGGACAAATTTGCTCCAACGGGTACCAACGTGGCAATACTGTATCCGCATACAAGTTTTTCTCTAGCTAGCAGTGCAAGGAATAAAACTTCTACTCCTAAAAGATGACGGAGATGAAGTCCTCTTGTTTATTATTTTTTGAAATGGGCCCCCATTATCAGTAATAGCATAATGGGTTGTCCAATCTTCTTTGAGTGCGGTGGGTGGCTTTTCAGAAGGTTGATAGGCAAGTGGGTTGCTTGCTCATCTTCAAGTTGAATAAGGTGTCTCCAGTTGTGAGAAAAGATGGAGTGGAATTGAACCTTCCAATTTAGTAGAGAGAAAGCATCATGAGTTCCAAGACCAACAAAGTGGCCAATTAGAGAATTGGGGTGGTCAGGGCGGAGCCAGGATTTTTTATTCGAGGGGTCAAGAATAAGAACCGTGATTCGTTTTTCCAATTTGCTAATCGGAAAAAACAATTAGAATAACAAGTATATCAACAAGTAGATCAATTTATATTGATAAACAAACCTAGCTTTCCCTTACAAGCAACTCCTACGACTTTTCATACTTTGAAAACGATACATGATAGCCTCATTTGTAATGCTATAAAAATAACTTTCACTATATACACAACCAAACTATCATGCATCCATTGATCACACATTCGATTTCGAAGCCTATTTTTCACAATCTTCATAGTAGAAAATACTCCCTCTATAGAGTAAGTGGAAGAGTGAATATACATGATGGGATTTATGAATTAAGGAGGATTCTATTTTCCATGCCTTTTTTTACTATGTACCAAATATATAATATAGGCTAGGGCAAAAAAGGAAAAAAAAAATCAAAGAGGGGTCAATTATCTATTTTTTGATGTGCACTAGTAGTATCCCTATAAAAATTTGAGGTTCAAAGGGGTCAACGGACTCCGTTATCTCCTCTTTTTGAATTAAAATTTTTTTGACCAATGATCAGGACCTTTGATCTAGTCCAAAATACTAAATTAATGAGATATTTAACTTAGAGCAAAATATTCAGAAAATTATGCAAATAGTGGACCATCATTTAGGAACGGACGGAGAGAGAGAGAGAGAGAGAGAGAGAGAGAGAGAGAGAGTATGATGGTTTTCCTTCACAGGTTGAGCAAGTGGGGGAAAAGGATGAGTCTGTCAATTTGGTCACAAGGTAAGAGAGAGAGATTTACGTGAGAGTAATTACCCAGGTCAAAAAGTAAAATCATGCGGACCTAACAAATGCACATGTGTTCATGATATATATTACAGTTCCACTTTGACAGGGAAAAGTCAATGCTATGAAATGGGGTGATCATGCAAACTCAAAATTCGTTAACTAATTAAATTCTAGACTCAAACTACGTAAATTGGAAGGAGAAAAACTTGTTCACGGACGAGGCAGAAACTTTTGATTCACGGAAATCTATTCACATCATACCACTTCACCTAATAAGAAGACTCTTCTACTAAAGAGATTATTCTTTACGTGAAAGATTTAAAGAGATTGTCTGTTTCAAATATTTTCCGTACTTCTTTTCCATGGAAGAGTTAACTTTTTTTTTTTTTTGAAAGGCAAAAAGATTTTCATTAAATCTTGAAATAAATACAAGACTAAAAGGACAAGGCAAAAGCAGAAAATGCTCAAAGAGCAAACGTCCGCTCAAACTGAGACCCAAAACCAATGATTGGCAAGGAACCAATCATGGCCACCCGCAAGCCAAAGCCTAACACCCCAATGGGTAAAAAAAAAACCCAGATATACAATAAACATCTCATAAATCCCCCCAATGGCCGAAAAATGCCCAAATAAAATGGGCCAAGCCCAACAAGAAAACCCTAAATTGCTTGTTGCTCCATGAACGCCACCATCGCCATCGAAATCGCTGCCACGCCCATCGCACCACAACCACCTGTAGAAAGACAAGCCGCTGCCACGCCGTCGCAGGAGACCCGGGGAACAAGCCCCTGTTACTGTCCCAGAATACGGCTTGGCTGCCCCTCTACAAAAGACCACACCAAGCCGCCCATCAGCCTCCATAGCCGCAGTCCGCCTCCCCACTCCGCACGCCGTATGCACTGCCACCCAAAGCCTACCATCACCAAAGCTCCAGCAGATTCAGCCATGCCCAACACACTAGCGCCACCTCTGCCCAAGACCCCACGTTGTCCGTCGTCCGCCACCCACACGCCAACCATGGCAGGCCCAAAACACCACCGTCCGGAACCCAAAAAAACCCCAGAAGCCGCTGGATTTATTAGCCATTAGGCACCAAAGCAGAGAGACCCAACAGTCTACACTAGAGACACAAAGAGCACACTGAAAATTCCGACCGCCGAACGAAGTGCCGAACCAAAGCCGCATCTACACCAATCTCAGATCCAACGCCCCAATCCAAAAAATGCAAGCCGAACACCGTTAGGCATAAACCAATGAAACTCAACAATCACACCGGAGGCAAGGAGATTCAGACACCGAAGAGAGGAAAGAGACAGGAAGAGAAAACGGCAGCCATGGCAAGCGGCACCGCCACACATCAACGCCGCGAGAAACCTGCCATAAAAACAGAAAAACGAAAAGAGAGAGGGAGAAAGGAAGAGAGAAGAAGGGGAGATCCCTCCCCTCCCGCCGCAGCCGAAAAACGCGGGGGGGGGGGGGGGGGAGGCCGGAAAGAGGGCGGCTAGGGTTTGGTTTGAGAGAGAGAGAGAGAGTTAACTAGTATCATCAGAGTTGCAATCGTGGCAGCTTGCCATTGGTTTTCCGCAATTCTTTGGTTCATGGAGGGTCCGTGGAGAAATTTCTCTCAATTAAAAAATATGAAGATGTAATAAAAACAAACGAGCCATAATTATTCAATAATCTGAGTACGAACAACAGAAATTGCATTACAGCTGTTGTCATATCTACAATTCTAATTGGTAAGTTGAATTAAAATAGAATATTGTGATGTTGAGATCAACTTTAAAATTTTGAGCTCAACCTACTGGCGTTACCATTGAATACAAAATAGTGAAATACAAGTGATTTTCTTCTCAACATTTTCATTTTAGGTTATTTTCAATTATCATTCTAAATTAAAGAGATTATTTCCAGTTCATTCTAAATCAGTGTCTTGTCCGTGGCACGGGATTAGCCGACCAAACATCTTTAACTGTGGCGTCGCCTCTAAATGTCAATGATGCGACCAGTGGCAAGTGGCGACTCCAAGATTTCAGAAGTGGGGGTCATTATAAACATCAAATACTTTAACCAACCATAAATCAAAGAAAATATCACATTAATGACAACTAAAAATTTTGTTCTAACAAAAATCACATTTAAAGTCCAACCTAATGAACAAAAGATATCATCAAAAAACATAAAACAGTTTTATCTGTTTACAGTTTTCACCACATACCAAAAAAAAAAAAAAAAATTACACAAGCTTCTACAATTGCATTCGATATGGTCTCGACATACTATCAAATAATCCCTCCATCCCAAATTGTTGCTTTGCTTTACGTTTTGAACCATTCAAACAATTATCTATATTTTATAATCTATAATTTTTCTATGATTTTAAAATATGTGTTTGATAAAATTAATTGAGATCCATCAAACAAGATCCATATTAGATATATAAATCATTAAAAATCTGGCGATATCATGAACAACTTTTTTAGTAACTAGGAGCAACAATTTGGGATGGTAGGAGTACTTCCTTACCAAGACAGATTAACCTCTCCATATCAAAAGAACAAAACGAGTAACTAGGATTCAAACAAGCCACACAAAGAGGGAGGATGAAAGTTGGGGAATTATCCAGTGGTGTCAACCCTAAATTTATGGGAGTTCATTTGCGAATATCCTAAAATAAATAAAATATTAGTAGTATTTTTTTTTTTCGCCATGGGGTCGGCTGACCCCTTAACTCCTATGTGGAGTCGCCCCTAGATGCGACGTTGATCATGTAAAGAACTCGTCTGATATAATTTGTCGTCACTGTATCAGTAAAATGGCGAATCTCAATATAGTAACGACAAATCAATTTAGTCAATGGAATTTGCTTTCTTCCATTACTTTTTATGGTCAATACTCAATAGCATATGCTTCCTCATAAGGGGTTTTTTTATTTTTTTTTATTTTTTATTTTAATTTTTTTTAATTTAATGTGGTCCTGCTGTCCATTAACTTTGTGCATGTGAAATTTACTCCTTCTACCTGTGCCTTGCTGGCTGTGCTTTCTCTCTCATGGATTGGATACTTTATAGCCTCATGTTGGCCTATTGATAGGCATGCTTCCCATTTTGGATAACTATAGGAAAAATAAATTAATTTCTCACTTTTTTTTATTATCCGTGATTCTTTCATTTTTGTTTATGCAAAATATCACATTATCTTTTGATGAAAAGTGAAGTTAATGGTAGGATAACACGGTAAATTCATCCACCCAGCCAGACACATACATACATACGTACATACATACGCGCGCGCACACATATATATATTTATATATAATACTTTTATTGAGAGAGAGGGAGTAGGGAGAAGAGTACGAAAATCACTACAGAAAGGGAAAAAAGAAAAGAAAAGAAAAACATATCAAATCGGGCCGGTGTTGTGTTTTCTAATCAAAGAAAAAAAAAAGAAAATTTTTTTTTTTCCAAAGCTACTGAATTTCTACTCTCTTTTTCCCATAATATATCTTAAAAAACAGTGAAATTAAATGGACTTAAAAGGGAAAATCATCGTAATTTGGAAAACGTCAACATCTACTGCAGAAAGACAGAAATGTCCATCAAAACTCACAAAATACCCACTCACCCAAAGTGGAATGCCCTGAAATTGTGCCAAAATTGGCAAACTTGGAAAATGTGGCTAACATCAAATTGGGCAAACCAGTTGTTTCCTTTAGGGTGTGGATATGAAAATGAGCCTCGAAAGTTCAAGGCCCATTCAAAAGTTTCATTGATTAAAAGGCCCAAGAGGAAAACTTGTCGAAACGACGGCTTGATCTGCAAACTTGGTTCTCTGATTTCACAATTTCAAAATCTAATTTCTGCAATACAACTACTGTGGCCAAATTGACTGGCACTTTTTTGGAATTTAAAAAAAAAAAAAAATTTGGGTCGGGTTGGGTGTAACTTGACCCATATCGATCCACGCATATTCAACCCGTTCAAGTGATGACCCATTTCAAACCGTCCAAACCCGCCTTTCCAATAATTTTGCACCAAATCGAGCATATCATTTCAATCGCAGTCTCCACATTGAAGCCTCTTGTCCACGATGAAAATTTTATTTGCAGCCAAGAACCATGTTGATCATAACTACAATAAAGTTGTCTTTTGGCTTAAAAAGTTAGTTGGGTTATTTTTTCGTATTTATTTGATTTTTTTGTCGTTTTTTAGTTTTTCATCAACTTTTTGTGTATTATTGGTTCGTCTCGGCAAGATGAATCAAAAAAATAAAAAATTATTATCGAAGCTTAATTTTTTTTTGAATAAAGACAAAAATAAGTCAAAAAGACAGATTTTTACACTTTTTTCGATATTATTCAAAAAATTGATAGTTCTAATCATAATCTTTTACCTTTCTGGATTTCTATGATCGAGACGAATGAATAATACATAAAAAATCGATGTATAACTAACAAACGAAAAAAAAAAAAATCAATATAAAGACAAAAAAAAAAAGAGCCAAACTGACTTTTTGGGCCAAAACACAAATTCTTGACTTATTAAAATTCGTGAACAAGTTTAAACTCGGTTAAAATCTTATACAGCTCAAGTGTCCAATTTTAATTGTAGCTCACTAATAAACTTAATAAATAACTGTGAGCATGCCAAAATTTGGCTGGGCTTGTTGCAGCCTTAACCGTCCATTAGAGAAATTAAGGCTGTCCAAGAATTTCTACGCAGGCTGATATTTTTCCTTACAAAAATACCTTCAGAGCAAAAATACCTTAAATGCAAATCTTTTGACCAGAGACATTTGCAATGCTCACACCACACCTTATCTAGAGAATATAGTACATAATTTCTAGGCGTTTTCTTGTAAAATCACGATACATATATTTAATGAAGTTTTGTACATACTCCCTCAAACTCCTAAAAAATATATTTCTCTATATAACTTTTTAATTTGTTTTATACCAAATTAAAGTGCTCATTGATTATTTTAATTTGGAGCAAAAAATAAAAACGATACACGAAAGTACATTTTTAAACGTCCGCAAAAATACACGTTTTCCAAATGGATCACTTAAAAAGGGACGAAGGGGTTATTAAATCAAGCTGTCCCTCATTATGCAGAATTGCTCTATTTAACAGCAGGAACATTTCAATTTACCATTCTTTGGAGTCTGCAAAAAAGAGAAGAGAACAAGTTATAATCGGATGAGGCGGAAATCATGAGGTTTCCGCCACCGCCATTTGTGATCCTATGCAATCATTGCGATAATCCACAGCCATTTGTGATCCCCCAGTGTGCACTCATTGCGACAATATAAATCGTTCATCTTGTAGATCTCGCAGAGTATTTTATACATATTTAAAATCAGCTTGATCGAACATCAATAAGTATATCAAATATCGAATTTTAGATTCAATCAATAGTTTTTAAGTTGGAAATGTCCATGACTATCCATTTTATAAACCAAAATTCAATTTTCAATATACATATCGTTGTCCGTTCAAACCTTTTTTGTTTTTTTTTTTACGTAAATACACTACTCTGTAGGCCCTACAAGATGAATGGTTTAAATTACCATAATGAACGCACAGTAACCCAAAATGGGTGTGGTTTCCGCCTCATCGGATTATAACTTAATATCAATAGAATTATATAATCCGTCCCTTCCTAGTAGCGTTTTTTTTTTTTTTTAATTCTCTCTCCTAGTAGGTTGTTGATTCTGTTTAACTACAAACTCAAATTCCTATCAACGCGGAAAAAATAAATAAATGAGCTGAAATCCTCTCTAGTTCAAGTTTTAGACTTAGAAAAGACAATCCAAATATGGATCATACATTGATTTTAATCAATCCAACCGTTTGTTAAGAACTCTAACCAGTTAAGAGTTTTTGAATAAATTCAAACTACTATTAATTGCAACAAATAATCGATCCAAATTTAGACCGGCCCGTTTGGGCCGGAGAGGATCCAATTGCTAAAAAATTGCAATAAGAAGCTTCATGGTTCCTGAAAAAGATTGCTATAGACAACAGTCGTGCTTTATACAAAGGGTTTGAAAAAAAAAAAAAAAAAAAACCCACCTGTACTACTCTGTGATAATGACACGGCAGAATCATTTTGTACATGATAAGTGATAACCATTAGAACAAAACCCAGAAACCCTCACCAAATATAGTGGGAATTTTTTTCCCCACCCGATAAGCTCCCTCACCACAGCCCAGAGCTTACAAAACCCTCCACCCACCCACAGCTAGATTTATATGCAAAAAAACGACAACATTCACAACTAGAATTCAGTCATCATCGGATAAACAAACGACGTCAGTTGCAATACCTGAACTGGCTACATTAACTAGTACACCACCACCTCCATTCGTGCGTGATCCAAATTGAGATAGGTCTGGCAAGCCAAAATTCAAACCCAAATCTTGCCGCAGTGGCAAAAGGTTTGGCGGAGTCCTTCCTGTGACTTCAGCCTGGCGGCCCCAATCATAATGGGACAGAGCGTGGGGAACTAAGGGAGAAGTCATGGGAATGTCGGGAACTGAGGGAGAACTCATGCGAACGTGGGGAACTGAGGGAGAAGCCGTGGGAATGTTGGGAACTGAGGGAGAACTCGTGCGAATGTGGGGAACTGAGGGAGAAGCCGTGGGAAGATTTCTTTGCACATGTTGAACGGGCAACATCTCCTGTGGAACCACCAAGGGAATACTGAATGATGGCATGGATGACGAAGGTCCACCGACTCTAAATCGTTGAAGATGGGGAGCTGGGGCCCGTATTTCGCTGCTAGCTCGGAGATTTATGGTGGGAGGAGTAATGGGGGCGATAAGAGGGGGCCCGGCTGGAGTGGTTGAAAAGGGAGGTGATGAATGGTGGACAAACGGCATAGAAGCTGAACCTGTAACACGGGACGGTCCATGTGCAGGCCTAGATGATGGTATATGCTGCTGCATGATATTAGAGGGCACGGCTGCAAAAATAGAAATAAAAAAGTTTTGGTGCTCAATGATTGCGCAAAACCCTTTTCTACACACACACACACACACACACAGATATATGGGAATTTGTGGTATCGGGGCTGTTATTGAGATCAGTTTGGTGCAAAGACACTTGGGAGCGGATGGCACTTAGACTGGATTGGGAAATTGCATACCTTGCTGCGATCTCAAGAGCGCATGGCACTTGGAACGGAAAGCATCAGCCAAAATCTTGTTCATGAGTACCTTCCTCGTATTTGAATCAAGTTCCTTCTTTTTCAGCAAAAATGCTGATTCAGCACTATGAAATTTATCCCCATACTTCCTACGAATTCGAGCAACAGCTTCCTCTATCTCCTTGTTAAATTCAAATTTCAGCCCCAGCTTCTGCTTAGAGAAAGGCACTAGTAAGAGAGGGAGCCAAAAGCCAACAAATGAAATAACCAAGGTTAACAAACAAGACACTAACCGTCTCTTCATAAATCTTGAATGTGTTCTCTTTTTCTTTATGCAACCTATCCAATTCATTAAGAAGTGGATCACCATAATTTGGCTGCTGGGAGTCCATTTGGGGTGCACTATTCAACGGAAGATGCGTTTCAAATCCTTCAAGAGGGGGATGCAGCCCCAACTGCGTAAGAGAAACTTCTTGATTCGGAACCCATACAGTCCCAAATTGTTGTGCTGGTTCGTTCCCAAATTGTTGTGAAGCTCCCCACCCTTCACTACGAATTTGTTCATCTCTAGAAGCTGCACTTACATCAGGTTGGCTGTGATCAACAGCCGAATCACTAAATGGTGACACCTGCAGTTGCTGGACACCATCAATCAATGCTTCTTTGTGTTGGACAGTGGGTCCAGTATCAGCCCGATTACATGGTACAGCGTCAACACGTTCTGGCAATGCTTCTTCATTACAAGTCTGGTCAGTTGAGCCATTGTTTGTGGAATGCAATGGTAAAACTTCAATTTGATGCGGAACATTTTGACTTTCACTAAATTCTGGTTCGTTCACCAACAGTTGTGAAGCCCCCAGCCCTCCTTCACTGGGTAGTTCAACTCCAGAAGCTGCACGTGTATCAGGTTGATTGTGATCTACAGATGAATCACTAGATGGTGACACCTGCCGTTGCTGGACATCGTGATTAGTTTGGAGTCTTTGGACAATGGAACCAGTATCAGCCAGATGACTCGGTAAAACTTCAACTTGCTGCAGATCATCTTGGTTTTGTCTGGCGTCTTCGTCTCCATGCGTTCCAGTAGATTTGGTTGACTGCAGTTGCTTCACATGTTCCTCGAATGGTTCTTCGTTACTCGTCTGATTAGTTGCTACATTGCCTGTGGAATGTAATGGTACAACTTCAACTTGCTGAGGAACATCTACATTTTCACTAGCTTCTGGTTCGTTCTCTGAAGACCCAGGCCCTTCACTAGGTAGTTGTTCAACTCCAGAAGTTGCACTCACATCATGTTGGTCCACATGTTCAGGCAATGCTTCTTCGTTGTTAGTCTGATTTCCACTAGCTTCTGCATCTCCATCATGTATTTCAGTAGAATCGGAAACCTGCAGTTGCTCAACTTCAACTTGCAGCAGATCATCTTGGTTTTGTCTAGCGTCTTCGTCTCCATGCGTTCCAGTAGATTTGGTAGAATGCAGTTGCTTCACATGTTCCTTGAATGGTTCTTCGTTACTCGTCTTATTAGTTGCTACATTGTCCGTGGAATGCAATGGTACAACTTCAACTTGCTGAGGAACATCTACATTTTCACTTGCTTCTGGTTTGTTCTCTGAAGCCCCAGGCCCTTCACTAGGTAGTTCAACTCCAGAAGTTGCACTCACATCATGTTGGTCCACACGTTCAGGCAATGCTTCTTCGTTGTTAGTCTGATCTCCACTAGCTTCTGCATCTCCACCATGTATTCCAGTAGAATCGGAAACCTGCAGTTGCTCCACGTCAACTTGCAGCAGAACATCTTGATTCTCACTAGCATTTGCATCTCCATGGTGCATTACCGTAGAATGGGACAACTGAGAATATTCTCCATGGAGTGCCTGACAAAATAAGACAAATGAGAATCTGGCTGCTGAATCATTTGTTTTCCAGAGTCTATTAAGTGTTCCGAGAAATACAAAGATATATCATGCAAAGCAAGCCAGCTAGGATACCCAGCATATGAGTCTCCTTGGGATTCTTTAAAATCAATTTTGAGCTCCAAAACAAATATTCGTCAGCCGAAATTATTCATGCCATAAATTGCCCTACCACCTATGTAGCACGGACACAAATACGGACACGGGAAATCTAAAAAAATAGACACGGACACGGCGGGGGACACGACAAAAATCAAATAAATAAATTAATAATTATATATATAAATATATTATATATTTATATATGTATGCAATAACAGTTCATGTACATAAATACTATATACACTTTTCTTTTGATATGTAAGATATTTATATTGTTATGCGCTGGTATACATGCACATATATACATGTAAGATATACACACACGTTAGCGGAGATATATACATCAAATATATACCAGTACATACATAAATATACAAAAATATGTGTATATACATCGAGAGAGGGAGGAGAGAGAGTGAGATCGTGAGAGTCAAAGTGTGAAGATATGGGACACGCGTGTCCATGCCGTGTCCCCCGAGTGCCCCCCTCCAAAAAATAATTTAATTTAAGGATACGCCATGTGGCACGTCCAATACGTGACCCCAAGTGTCCCCCCGAGTGTCCCCGTGTCCCATACGGGGACACGGCAACCTCTAGAAGTGTCGGTGCTACATAGCCTACCACTGTAACATCTTGAGGAGAAGTCATGAAAACAAATTCAGTCATATTGGTTTAAATTGTGTAAAAATTTTCAACAGGGGTTATAAAGTTTCAAAACAGAAATCCTGGAAGGAAAACTACATACCGAAATCTGTGGCGATGAATCAGCTTGAGCTAACGTATGGAATGGCTGCAAAATAGATGATTCATCCAGTGAGCCACCATTGGTGGGGCTTACAGCTGCATCGTTCTGGACAGCCATAGGATCCAGGACTAAAACATCAAAGTCCTCCATTTGATCAGGCTCTCTATTGGACCCTACATCCGGGTATGGAATTTCTACAAACTCAGCAACCACCACTCCGTCTGGGACACACTGAGGCGCACCTTGTTCACTTGATGGAGCCCCATCAGAGTTTTGATTTGCAAAATGCGGGTCAACAAAGCCATTGTACTCATTAGCATCAGCTGAACTACGTAAGGAAGCATCCACTGAATTGGTTTCACTATTCGGATGCAATTTAATGATTGGAGTATCAATGGGGATACCAGACCCTACAGCTTCAGTGCTGGCAGTCCTAGGCCTTTCAGATGGTTCCATCTCACTACCTTGCATTCTGTTGGGAGTTGCTGGTTCTACAATACCTCCAGAAGGAGAGGAAACATTCTCAGGGTCATCATGAACCCTACGGTTACAAGAGCCCCCAAATTCAGCTCCAAATGAAGGCAGCTCGAAT
>CAWLAL010000239.1:0-17027 GCA_963854785.1 Vaccinium vitis-idaea | reverse complement strand
GGAGGAGCTCGATGGGGAAGCCGGTGACGTTCCAGTGGTGCCGGGCAGCGCCGCTGACGAGGTCCTCGGATGTGGTGGTAGTGCCAGGCTTGCGCGTCACCTGCACGGTCTGGTCGCAGGCGTACGAGGCGATGAGCGAGAGCACCTCGGTGGGCAGAGCGTCGAGACGGGCGCCTTGTTTGACCGGCGGTGGCGGAGAGGTGAGGAGTTGCTGGGCGATGGAGGGTGCTCGCGTGCGCCGGGTTGTGAGGTGATAGACCGGGTAGACCGGGTCGAAGGTGGATTTGCTGGCTCGGCGATTGACCGGATGCATTACAGGTGTGGTCGTAGAATAGCTGCGTGTAGGGAAGCAACTGTCGAGGAGCGAAGGTGGCGGTCGGTGATTATAAAGTGGGCGGTGTATAGTCTGCGGAGTTATGCGAGATAAGCCGCCACTTGCCCGCAGTAGACGATTGCCTAGGGGCGAAGCAGAGGAGGCACGAAGAAAGAAAAGACGTGGGCACTCGTGCGACCGAGGACGTGATTTGTACCTTGCGAAGCTCGCACAAACGACTGTGTTTTTATTGTGCGCCGAGGAAGGAGCAGGCTTGTCCGGCGCTGTGGCCAAGACGGAGTGCCGGTATGGGATGTGCAAAAGCTAGACGTTTCGGAGGCGTTGCTCGTGCGGCTTGCGCAGGGTCCCCTCACATCTGGTCAGATCCGGCGCGGGAGATATTCAGGCCGTGTGGGTCATGCGGGTCCATTTCCTTCTAGGCGCAACTCTAATGCAAGCCAAGCGACTTCGGCATGGGATGTAGATGTTGCCATTGGTCGTTGTACTCCGACGATCTACCTTTTCTCCACCCTGTCAGGACTCTATCTAGTCTATCAAGGCCAGAAACTGTACAACGCTTTCCAACGGCCTTCCACACCGCAATTTGGCGTCGCTTGTCTCCGGCAAAGGGGTGCTGGCGTGATGGTAAAATCAGGTGCCCAGCCGCATCTGAGCTCCGGCAAACTTCTGCAGGCCCCGCAGGAAGATCTGGTACCCGACTTCCTGGTTGTCCGGCACATGACTACACGCGGGAATAACGGTTAGCGCCCATTACTAATCACACGGAACAGATCGCGCTCTCGAGGCTCACTTACAAGATTTCTGTGAGGCGCACCTGCCACGGTTGGTAGCCATCCAGCACTACCGAGTCTCCAAATAGTATGAGGAGGTCTGGCTCGCCCATGACGCTCTCGCTGAGCTCGGCGTCGATCAGGTCGCTGGAAATGTCGTCGGGATGCAGCTTATGCTTCTGGCTCATCTCTGCCAGTGTCTTGGTCAAATCGGACAATTGTACGTCGCCCATCATCTTCAGATAGCAGTAGGATAGAGAGGTGTGATGGCGAATCCTGGTTGGGTTCTGTGGAGGTCTGCGGTGGTGAGAATGCTGGCGAATTGGGACTTCTAAGGGATATGGTGGGCTTCGCAAAGTTGCCCGCACCATAGTAGCTTGATACGGTGCTGATAATGTGGCGGTGCAGCTGTGGTAGGCTGGACTTGAGCACGCCTGTCCTCTCGTATATGCTCAGAACAGGTATGCCTGTGCAGGCTGTCCATGCAGACACCTCACACACGTTCTGCACCAGAGTCTCCAGAGCGTCCTCATCCACCCTGCCCTTCAAATCAAGGATGACGCTGAGATGCTGGGGAAGTTTCTTGAGGCCTCGAACATCCTTCTTGATCAGCTCTGGCGTGCGGTGATGGTGATAAGCGACATCCAATGCTCTGTTGTAGGTGTTTCGGTATGTTCGACGGAACCAGTAGAAGATGCCGAAGAGGAATTGAATGACATTGAAGACCAACTTGTAGATGCTATTCTTAATGAACGTTCGAATTGGCTTCTTGCGGGTCCGTCTGAAGCCAGCCTGTGTGGATGACGAGGTCGAAAGATCCTCCTCTCCGGGCAGATATGGTCGAATGAGCTTCTCGCGCTCCTCAGGAGAGAGTGTATTGCCCTTGTCATCGACATTGTCGCGGATCAAGGCCGTCTCCCTGGCTCCGACCATGGCAAACGTTGGTTTTGCAGCACCAGTGCAAGAATATTCGGAAGGACGCACCTGACCTCGAATGGATTGATGCAATTGAGCAACGATATCCACTATGGGAAGAACAAATTGTTGAGGAGGACGTGATGATAGAATGTCAAGTCATATGCAATCCACGACAAGGTCTGGCAATTCTCTCTGACGCGTCCGGTGCAGGAGCTTCGCAAGACGCAATGCACAGCCACACGATATGCGCCACACTTTGACAGCACCAATCTGTGGCGGCCGTCGCGAACATCCATGCACTGCTCTCATGCTGTTGACTTGCACACTCACAACACACGCAATCACGTTCTCAGCTCCACGATCTCGGTGAGGCCTCGGCTGATGCAGCGGTCGGAGGAACAATATGATCCCGCCACCGCCCATGCAACCCGTCTAGCTCTAGATCCTTCGGGCAACTTCACCGGCCATGGCACCAAGCTCTGCTGATGCCGCGTCTATCCTCTCCGGCAACACCACATACACCTCTAGACCATCTGGAAGAGGGTTGAACTTCTCGCTTGACACATTTTCCAGCCCCGACTTCATAGTCAAGGACTTTGTCGAGAATCTCTCGGAGTCTGCTGTACCTGCGTCTCGGCGCTCCAATGCAAATGGTACTGCCAGCTCAACACAAGCATTCGATCCGAAACCACTCATTCGTTCATTTGAGCAGGCGCTCAATGGCCTCAAAAATCTGAGCGAGGATCTGGAGATCCGTGAGAACGAGCTCAGCGGAAGTGTTAGAAGAGCCGAGGCGCAGCACAATCAAAATGTTCGGGCACGAGAGAAGGAATTGCAGCAAACGATAGACTCGTTCAAGCACCTGGAGAGAACACTCGACGGCGATGGAGATGCTGGAGGTAACGAGGCTGTTCGCATCGGTGAGAAGCTGGAAGAGCTGGACAAGCAGCGTCAAAGAGCACAGGACGCAAAGTTCATCATACAATGCTGGATAGAGGTGACAAACCGTGGCGATTTGTCCAGTCTAGAGGATGTGAGACGGCTGGGTGGGGGTGAAGGCAAGGTACGCTGCGCCAATATTGCTCGTCAGCTCCTGCGCATCAGTCAGCGTCTTGGACAGCAGACAAATGGCACCCGAGTGAATGGCGTCAACGGCGACCACAGTGGGAGCGGAAAGCGGAAAGAGCCCAAAGAAGTCATTGAGAAGTTCCTGGAGAAGCTGGAAAAGGACTTGTTGAAGCAATTCGACGATTCGTACCGCAGACAAAACTTTGAAGGCATGCGAGAATGTGCGGCAGCCCTACGAGATTTCGGAGATGGAGCAAGCGTCATGGGCTTATTTGTCAACCAGCATCAATTCTTCATCGACAGAAGTCAGCTCGTCACGGAAGAAGTGTCATCCGAGACGGAGATGTGGGAAAGGCTGGTCGATCCCGATGCCGAACCTCCAGGCGTAGAGCCAACCCTGCAGTCACTCATTGACGAAGTCAAGCTCGTCGCACAAGAGGAGAGCTTCATCATGAAGCGGGCCTTTCCATATTACGAGGAGGTCCTGGGCCGATTCTTGCAACGTGTCTTTCAACAATCTATACAGCAGAAACTGGAGCAAGTACTCGACAAGGCAATTGCGGTATCATCTCTTGCATTTTTGCGGTCCTTGCAATCGTCACGGGCGTACATCTCTGCTCTTGTAGAAGACCTGAAAGCGCATGGCTTGACTGAGCATCCCGATCCTGCATCGGCAACAACAGCAGCCATCCTCGACCAGCAGCTCGATGATCTATTTGTGCCATACTTTGCAGGCTCATCATACATCGAGCGCGAGAAGCGCAGCCTTGAGGAACTCTACTCCTCGCTGCTCTTCAAATATACCACATATCATGTAAGCATCCCGGAGACTTCTTCCATTCACAGTGCTAACGTCGGACCAGTCTCGCAAGAAAAAAGGACCAACAACCTACATTGGCGCCCTTCAAGCTCGCAGCAAAGAGATGATGCAATCTGCTCGCGAAGCCTACCTTGATCGACTAGAGTCCGCAGATCTGCCAGCATCCCAGAAGACAATGCTCGTCAGGTTAGCAAGAATTTCGCCCACAGCGTTAGCAGATCGCCAAGAAATCGAGGTGAGCGATGAGGATGGCGAGCTGAGCCTACCGCATGCCAAGCGAATGCTCAAATGGCTTGCGGAAAGTGTCGGTAGAGGGCTGGAACTGGCTGGCGGGCATGAGACGCCAAAGGACGTCCGTGAGCTGCTCTTCCTGCTTCTTGGCAACATGGGCGAGATCTATCTCGAATCGACTCTGGATGCCAAGATTGAGGCTGCGGCATCGCAAGAGTTCGCCAAGGCCGAACTTGACCTGGGATACGTTGCTGAGCTCGAGTCGATCGTCAGCGTTCTTCATCTCTTGATTGTGACGGTACAGACACTACTTATCCCCTTGGCGGCATCAAACTTGACGATAAGGCGGGAGATGGAGAAAACGACCAATCTTTTCGTGGATCGAATGGAGGCAAAGATCGATACGATCTTGCAAAAGACCATCGACTCTGCCCTAGCATGGTCTTCAAAGCTACTTTCGCAACAGAAGAAGACAGACTTCCGACCGAGGGATGATGCATCCATGGATCTTGAGCAGCTGCAGACGTCTACATGTCGGGCGACGTTCAACTTCTTGAGCAAGCTCTACAACATGGCCTCCAAAGCTCTCTCTGGACGGGTTCTGGATGGTTTCGCGCTCGAGCTAGCACTAGGATTCAGATCACAGCTCTTGCTGCACTTCCGTTCCTTCCAGGTCAGCCAGGCCGGCGGTGTCGTCGTATCCCAGGACATGACAAAATATGTGGAGCTGCTCAAGAGCTTTGATCTGCCGGACTCGTTCAACCCCAGCGTTGAGGTCCTGACAGAGATCCCCAACCTCTTCGCGCTGAGGGCAGAGGCACTGAAGGACCGTCTCAGGGGCGTGGGCAGTCAGGCCCTGGCAGGGATTGAGCGAGGCGATCTCCGACCATACGTGCAGCGGCGGGAGGATGCTAACACGATTGCTGTGCAGAGCGCGTTGAACACCTTATGATATGATAGAAAGATAGCAAGTTTACAGACACTACATCTGCACAACCTCGAGCACAGAAGTGAGCAATACGTCAGCCCACGATCTGGCACACTACATCCTCCCTACTTCAACAGTACAGTTCGTTATAAGCACACCCGGAGCTTCCGCTCCCAAAAGGCCTTGCGGGTCAGAAGAAGGTATGATTCTCACATCGAGGCTTGGAAACACTGTGCATAGATTTGGTTTCGAGGAATCAAGTGCGTCTCTATTGCATTCAACCTTACGCGCTCTAGTCCCAAATTCCCGCTGCCCAATCCAACCACATGCGCCGCTCCGACAGCGCTGCCGTGTCCAGAATGTCCCCTCAAACCTCGTGACAAAGTAAACAATAGTGATCGATATGCGCCAATCGAATCGCCAAGCCGAGAAGTAATGCCATCAGAGTGTTTGCCGTCGCTCAAAGCTCATGCGGGACGCCAGCTGGGCCGCTCTGGCCGGGATGGCCGAGATCAGCTGGGCCAGGCACATTCGCAGCGCCCAGCGGGCTCAGAGTGGCTGGGATGGGCGCCTTGCAACCCTTCAGACCGTTGCAGCTCCCAGCGCCAGGCATGGTGGCCTTGCTCATCTTCTTCGGGACCTTGTGGTGCTTCTTGTGGTGGTGCTTCTTGTGGTGCTTCTTGTGGTGCTTCTTGTGGTGTTTCTTGTGCGTTGTGTTGGGCTTCTTCAGCTCCGTCGTCAGGGGCGCGCTAGGCTCGGGAGTCGGTGTCTGTAGCGTCTTGGGCTGTGGCGTTTTCGTGTCTACGGAAGACTGGTGGTACTTTTCGGCAATTTCATTCGTCTCTGCCTCAGCATCGCGCTTGCCTTTCTTCTGCTGGTGCTGATTCTGTGCGTGCTCAGCCCCGTGCTTCGCACCGTGCTTGACGCCGTGCTTGATGCCTTGCTTAATGCCGACTCGGGCTATAAGACCTAGGAGGGGAAGGAACGCCTCAGCTTCTGCATCTGCCAGTGCCAGCGCACTGCTCTCGCTTTCCGACTCCGCGGATCGTTTGCCCTTCTTCTTCTGTTGATGCTTGTTATTCTGCTGCTCCGCGCCCTGCTTTGCGCCTTCTTTGGCGCCATGCTTCGCGCCTTTCTTGGCACCCTTCTTGACGCCATGCTTGATGCCCTGCTTGATGCCAATTCGGGCGATAAGGCCCAGGAGGGGGAGGAAAGCTTCACTCTCGCTATCCGCTAGTGCATTGGCAAGCGCTGACGACTCTGCTTCCGAGTCACTCTCCGGCAGTGCGTCGCGCTTCTCTTGGAAAGATTCAGCAACAGTGGCAGCATTGTCCGCAGTGCTGACAGTGCGACCGGCGCGAGAGCCAAATTTCCTCAAAAAGCCAGATCTGGCCTCGGCGTCGCTTTCCGCATCGCTATCGGCATCAGACTCGGCGTCTCGTGGGTCAAGGCTGGGGCGGCGGTGGTGGTGCTTCTTGTGGTGCTTCCTGTGGTGCTTCCTGTGGTGCTTCCTGACTGCAGGAGGAGCGGCACCGGCGCCATCGCCGGCAGGGACGATAGGCTGGGCAGCGACGGCGGAAGTGTCCTCAGTGGCGCCAGCCGGGGCTTCCTGGGCAACTGCGCCGGCCGTAAAGGCGAGAATTGCTGCGATAACGGTGGCCTTCATTTTGGTGTTGTTGGTAGCGAGAGCAATGGGTTTGTGGTATACTTTGAATCGCTTAGGTCGTGAAGAGCAAGACGATTCGTAAGGCTTGAAGTGTGATCGCCAAGAGAACAAAGAAGAGAGCTGCCTACCAGAGGAGTGTGCTCGTAGGATGATGAAGAAGAAGAAGAAGAAGAAGAAGGGTCGCGTGGTCTTGCAATTTCCAGATGAGGGATCATACAACCCAGACTTATATAGGTATGCGGCCACGCTCACTCACCTGCTAGCTTATACAGTCCTTACAGTCAGTTCATTGTGCGGAAGCCTTGCGGGTTGTCACCAGCCTCGTAAGATATCTTGCTGGCCGGCTGGATCCTTAGGGCACCGCGATTCCAACAACAACAAGCAAGACGTGGTATGACTGCGATTCATGGCCAAGAGGGAGGCCTGAGCCTCCTGGCAAGGAGGAGCGAGGTTCAAGTGCAGCCTGTCAGCGTGGCAGTCCCTTCGAATCTTCGGCTCCTTATCGATCGAGCGCGGGAGCAGCCGCAAGTTGTTGGCCTCACTATTTCGGGCGTCTGATCTCCATTTCTTGCACTTGTAGGTGACAGCCTCGTTCAGACCTCCATTTCGACAATGGAAGCCTTTCCCTGATCTGCTACTGCACGGTCGTACAAGACGTCTCAGCCACGTCTACATGCCATGTGGATGCGTATGATCGACGGTGCAGCATGGAAATGAGGGCACCCAGACCGCACCAGCTACAGCCTCCTCTTCTTCCTGGGCTCGGTACACATTGCAAGAAAGACAGTATACCGCGATGGAGATGCCTTGAACACCTGCGCCTGTGCTAAAATACAGTCGAGCTTCCGCGTTCAAATGCCAAATTGAAAGATCGAGCAATCTCATGTCTACCAATAGCAATAACACCATTCGGCTTGGCTCGTGAAGCCACTGAATCGAGAAATCCAGCATCTTACTGCTATAATCGGCCAGGAAAGCCTGCTGAAGACAGGCTGTCCTTTTCGTATCGGATAGATTGCACTCCAGCCTATCAGGACTGCAAGTCTTCGTCAAGCCTCGTTATTGGTGAGGCTGGTATTCATTCAGATCAGCGGATGCACTTCGCGTGGTTCCTGACCAAGGAGCTCAATCGCGCCAACCAGTGTTTCCAGGGCTGCGATTGGGCTTTACTGACAATGACTAGGGCGACAAGTCAGTTTAGAAAGCTCACTCTTCAGCCTGAGATGTTAGGACTTACTGCACCAGCTACAACTCCCACTCAAGGCCAGCATCTCGCTTTGGCTTCCGTCTCTTCTCCTCTTCCTCCCTCCTCTTCTTTTCCGCCTCTTCGCGCGCACGGTGCTCAAGCTCTTGCTGAGCCTGCTCTTTGGCCTCTTTGCTGCCCTCCTTGACAATTTGCTTGAGCTTGTCGGTAGGCGTCTTCTTCAGCGCATTCTGAGCCATCCTGCCACCGGCTCTGGCTGCCTGACCAGCACCTCTCGCCGCCGCTCCAGCGCCTCTTGCTGCGGCCGTGCCTGCCCGGGCTGCCATAGGAGCAACTCGTGCGGCGGTGGCAGCGATGAGAAAGAGGAGATGAAAGAATGGCTCCGGCTCTGCATCTCGCTTTCCCAGATTGACACCTGGGTGCTTCTTTGCCCATTCCTGCAGGCCCTTCTCCACGTTTGCTTTTACCATCTCTGGGGGTTGACCAGCATTCTGCACGCCGAGTCGAGCCGCTTCCGCTGCCGCTGCTGGGTTGATTGGCGGGTTTGCACTGGCACTTCGCTTGGTCTTGCCACCGGCCTTCTCCTTGAAGAATCTGGCCATCGCCTCTTCGACCTTCTTCTGAATTACGTATGGTGGCTGCCCTGCATTCTCAGCGCCGACGCGGATAGCAACGGCCGCAGCTTCATCATTGATATTCGCTGTAGCTGGATTGTTGGAGTCTGGGCCAGCGCTTCGTTTGTTCTTGCCGCTAGCCAAGCGCTGATAGAGCGCAACGGTGCCCTGTGCGACCTTCTCATCGATGACGCTCTGTGGCTGACCAGCGTATTGCGCTTTGATCTTGTGGATCTCCTCTGCAGCTGCGGCATCGACTTGGGCCTTGGACATCTGGGCTTCTCGTGTGCTAAATATATGGTGCTGGAGACCGTGCGCGAAGCCATGCTCGGCACCAATCGATGCAGCACGAACAAGGAGAGGCAGGTAAGTATCCGCTACCTCTGGACCAGCCAGAGGAGCGGCTTCGGCAAGCACTTCGGCGGCAGCTGCAGCTCCGGCATTAGCAATGGCTTCGGCTGCAGCAGCCCGACGAGCCAGTGGTGCTGTCGTCTCTGATGCTGACTGCAGGTCGATGTTGGATGCGTTCACCGCACCGGTCAAAGCAATGACAGAAGCCAGGAGTGTTGCCCTCATACTGATCAACGGGATTGGTCCAAAGGTATGATAATAAAGTGTCAAGATGACAAGGTGTAGTTTAGACACAGTAGGTCATCCAACTTCGATTGCTGCTATGTACTGTGCTGGACGTCACTCAGATATATATATTGGTCACGGCATAGCGGCGACTATGCGGCATGGCAAGCTGTACTCTACGGGACACTTGTGCATTCGAGCATTGCTTCAAACAGGCGACGCCGAACGCTGACTCCGGTGGAGGCTCTGCAAAATCACGACAAGCTGAGCTGCTCAGCTTGTGTGGCATGGGCAGGCTAGATCAGGACATCATCTTGGCGTGTGCATTGATTGGTTTACGATGGTCACAGGTCTTCTAAGTCGCTGAAGCTGGTGTATCTTCCAAGACCCCTGTCAGCCTCGTGCAGCCCTCCGAAGTCAGCCTCTCAAGGAGATGTCATGGCGTAGCTATCTGACCCAAACCCTCGAAGTGAAGCAGCTTGCGGCGCGGCAAGCCTGTCAAGCATGTGTGTGGCACAGGAGCGCTGTAGACGAAAATAGACTTGCGATCTGGGGAACGCTGCTCTTGGCAATGAGGCCGCCTCCCGCCTCCCGCCTCTCGCCTCCTGACCTCACAGAGTCTTGTTGGTGGCACACTCACTTCCTCGCATCGCCTCCATCAACAGTTCTACCGACCCATGGCTTTGCATCTGGGACACGTCACCACAAGACTCCATCGAAATTCCAATGAGGTACCAAAGCAATATCTGTCACTGAAGCCGAAGTAGAATCGTTGCGACGATGCAACTGCCCCTTCCTCGCAACCTTACCACTGCCTGCCATCACATGCGACCTCCTTCCTTGATGCTATCTGCCTGATGATCATCTCGCACAACCATGAGGGAGCTCAATGACCGTCGTCGACTCTCAAGCGAGCCATCCACGCCTCTGACGGATCTCTTAATTTCGTTGTCACTGCATCCAGCTGCATCCCAATGCCTCACTCGTTGAGAGCATCAATGACATCACCAAAGCCATCCAGAATGTCGGTAGACAGCACTCGCATTGAAGTCGAGAGGCTGGCAGGCCCAAGGATTTCGACTGCATCCATCGCGGGTTGAATGCCAGATCCTGTCGAGATGAACAGCGACGATGACACGTCAGACTGACAGCCCAGCTGGCCAGATAGCCGGATCTCATCTCAAATGGCATTAAGGCTTCCATGTCGCTGCCCACACAGATGATGAACTCTCTCCGCGGGCAACACCGACCCTGTGAGCATAAAAACAAGTTATGTCACGTATTATGGCATGATCGACAATTAGCGCAACGGTTTCAATGAAGCGACGCATGTGACAGACTGCCCTGATATCGGCAAGTGAGAGCAATTATGGTGGTAATTTCATTCTCTCACTTGGTCCTCTCACTTCCGCATCTGACTGTTACCGCCTCTTCCACCTCTAAGGCCTCCCTTACTGTACCAGTCTATCAGACATGTGGACAGTACGGGATGACGATATATTAGAGGATGCCACACAAGCTGTATATTCTTTGCAGGTTGGATGTGTCAGGAGTTTGATGGATGTTGTTGGCTTCAGAAGCAAAAAGGTGTCCGATGTGAGCAGGTAGATCAACTCGACCGCACCCCAATGTCTAACTCTTTGCAGGGATACCTCAAGGACCACTTTGCTCTGAATGTCTCGGAGCAGCCAAATGCCGTCAAACGCTCTGTAATCGCTCAATTGAAGCATTACCAGCTGCATTCAGAGTGGCTTTTCATGTCCGATACTGGGCATCTGGATCAGCACCACACCTACTCTACTGATACTCACGACGAAGACGACGAGCGCGGTTGTGACGACGGTCAGAACCACGTGCTCTTCTACGACGTTGCAGATCCCTGTACTTCCCAAGAGCAAGCATGTTCATCGAGCAATCGTCGTGCCCAGGGGCGACCCATCACACATGCTTCTGCCAGAAGTCTTGATCAATCTTTCACAGATATTGATGATATCCCTACCAATGCTGCGACACCACTGTTAACTTTTGAATTGAGTCAAGCGAACAATGTCTGCGATTATGACTCGATCGAATCTGTTGATCTGATTGGGCCGCCACAAAAGACCGAGTACAATTTTACGCCTCAGCTTGACAAGTTCCCAGGGTCCCAGGTAAATGAACGGCTTGGGACTGTACAGTTTGGTAGCAGCAGGGCTTGCGGAGTGCGAAGCGCTACCGCGTCCGCTGCAGACTCGTCGCGCCAATCGCATCATCACCTCGAATTGACCACTGCCGAGGATGGCCGGGTCCATATAGCGACAGACACAAGTCCTTTACAGCCCAGACTCTTGGATTCTGCTGCGCAGACTCCAACTTCAAGAGCACCACCGTCAGAGTCCTATCCGACTCCGCAGAGCCTATCAAGACACCAACCAGTCTTTGACTATATAATACCTATTCCACAAGGTGGCGGAGGTAGCCGGATCTCTGATGCACAACAGCAAGTTGGTACAATGCTTGATCTCGAAGATGCTGCTAGCCTGTCTAGTACTCTACTTGCGTTGGAAGATCAACAAGATTCCGGCGTCCCCGAATTTCCCGTATCGCCAACCCCGGAGCCATTTGATCGAGTGCAGGAGCAACAAGACTCAACGACGATGTGTTCGCATCTCAATATAGAGCCTTCCACTGCTGGCTCTATACATGACGATGGCCCTGGCCTCTTCCTCACGCCAGCTGTTAGCCCCCGACAGAGTCTTTCACCGTCAGACAGCTACAGGACACAGTTGTCCGAGGACGACTGCACGCTGCATCCTAGCCTCGCAGATGACATTGGTCACACAGGCACAGTCGACACTTGGAATTACAACCAAAATTCGTCCAAGACTACAGCGCTTCATAAGCAGAGCTCGCAGCAGTTTGATACCAATACGATTCATTTCCTATCTGCCACCAGCAGCAATCAAACCACAGTATCAACAACGAGGCAAGAATTACAGAGCACCAGCTTGCTGTCAGGCTCGCTGTTTCAATCGAGCGCGGCAGAGGCAGTTCTTACGCGATCATTTGCCGCAGCCCCACAGCAGTTCGTCGCGGTGTCGTCGAATCCAGACTATGAGCGGCTCTCGGAAGCGATCACGCAGTCACACGAGTTCCTCCGTAGGCTGGAAGAAGGTCGCCAGACAGATAGGCGCATGTCTCGCGCATCGGCCCAACAAGCGTATCTCGCCACGCAGGAGGCTGAACAATTGAAGACCCAAATGGCGGCTTTCGTCCAGCGGGTCGAGGGGAAAATGGCACGCATGAGGCAGGATCTGGCCAATGAGAAGAGGGCCCGAGCAGAGATTGGAGAAGATCTTGCGAGGCTGCGTATGTCTTTCCAAGATAAGCGGCCACGCCACTCTCGCTGATGCGTCTGCCCAGAAGGGCATCGTGTCGACAGACGGTTAGGCTGATGGGGCGGTAACGACATCTGCAGAACGTATTTGCCATCTCTGTGGAAAATAGAGGTGGACAACATGAAGATCACCCGGCATGTCACAGCGAGATGTTGCCGGCAGGGGTGCGGAGATCGATGGGAGAGAAGATACCGATATATACACCAAGCAATCTAACGACAACAGTGATATATACACCAAGCAATCTAACGACAACAGTGAGTCGTACACTGAACATCCCATCTCTTCCCTGTAGATCTCGTCAAAAGCGATCCTTGGCCAGCCTTGACCTTACGAGATGGCCGCACCGCGGGGTTCCATCCGCTCAGCAGCGATCGCCATATAGAGCCGCTATGAGCTGCCAATCTCTCCGTTTCGAGTGCCGTACGAGAACGATTTATACCTCAGCACAAGGAGGGAGTGCACCCAATGTCACTGGGCGCTGATTAAGGGAGAAGATCGACCGTGGCTCAAGAAGAGAAACCTATTCTACGCCCGCATAATGTTTGTGCTTTTGTTTTGTGCTCTTGCATTTCAGAAGATCTGAAGGCCTTGAAGCGGAAGCACGAACGATGAAAACCATCACCATGTGGGATCACAAGCAAATGGAAGCCAAATGGTGTTACAGCCCATATACGATCTAAGTTCTTCAGGTGTTGAATCTGCGGCTTTTAGTGCTCGGATTTGATGTTTCTGCCGCTATAGTTTAATGGTAGAATTCGAGCTTCCCATCGCCAGGTGAATGCTCGAGCCCTGGTTCGATTCCTGGTGGCGGCAGCGTTTTTTGCGGCCCTTGTGGCGGGTATATATCTTTTATATTATGGTTATCGGATCATGGAAGAGATCAGCTACATATTGAGCTACTTTTGGAGGCGATCCGATGTGTGGCTGTGGAGAAACGATGGTTGGAAAATACCGCAGTGTTCGGGCGTGACCCGCTTGGGAAATGCAATCGAGCGCTCACACACAGAGATGGGCAATGCTCAGAGGAACAAAAGAAATCCAGCGAGGTCGCGGTTACTACGGAATGACGAAAAAAATTCTGCACAGAACAGTTGATTTGGAAGCATACCAAGAGGAGCGAGAGCAGTAGCGCTGACCGCGCATGATGATATGCCAATGTGGAAACGCCGAGCTGTACGAGGCATTTGATTTAAGATGCGCTATGTACACAAGGCCTCCACACGCTACGTATTGCGCGCTCCCAATCACTGCTCGTCCCTCCTCAGCAAGACCTTCCCGCCATCCAAAGAGCTCCTCCCGGCAACCGTAGCCTTCAGCACACCCCCTGGCTACCAAATCCTGGACGAGGCCAAAGATCAGGCCATCGCAGCCCTTTGCAACCATGATGTCAACCGACACAGGGGCCTCGCCGAGGGGCAGCACGAAATCCGGCCCACCCCAGAAGGGGCTGATCCTGCTGGTGGAGAAGCCAAACGGCACGGTGGGCGCGCCGGTGTATCGGTTGCGGTAGCTCACGGCCGCGTTCGACCCGGGGTACAGCAGGATCTTATCGGAGCAGGTCCGCGCGTCGGGCACGAGGACGTTGCTGCTCCACCAGGTGGCAAAGGTGGTGCGGTTGGTGTTTGCTTCGACCAGGGCCGAGGACGGCTGCACGTCGCCGTAGGCCCAGCGGACGATCGGGGCCGGGTTGATGAAGGGCCGGCGGCCGTCGTTGGCGGCGCCGTAGGCGGCGTAGAAGGGGTCCCGGACCAGGGCGGTCTGCTGCTTGGCGATGATGACTGCATAGGTCGTGTTCAGGTAAACGTTGATGTTTGGGTCGGCGCCGGACGGGGTCGAGTTGCGCCAGGCGGTGGCCGTGACGAAGGGGGTGATTGTAGCGTTGAGGTAGGTGCTCAGCGCGCGGGCGAAGTTGAGCTGCAGGAGCGAGCCAGGATCGGTGGTGTTGGCGGCTGGGAAACCGACGGTGAGGATCTGCTTGGGGTAGGATTTGGTGATGGTGACGTTGTCGCCGTACAGGACTTTGGAGGCTGTGGCCCAGAGCGCGGGATCACGAGTTAAGAAGCCAGGAGTGTCGAGCTCGGGTGCAAGTGGCATAACGCCGGTGAGGCTGACAAGATCGTGGGAAGGACGGTTGCCGTACAGACCTTGCACTTGCGATGGTCCACGGATGCTACCACCAGTGTCGGAGCCAATGGCAATGTCAAGCCAAGGGTATGATCCGATGCCTGCACCGGCACCAGATGATGATGATGAAGGCTGCTGGTAACCATCACCTCTTGGGTTGAACGGACTGTGGTAGTCGACCCAGTCAGCAGTCGCCGACTCGCCATTGGCAAATTGCGAAGTCTTCATCTTGCCAACGATAACGGCACCGCCATCGACCAGTCGTTGGATGGTCAGAGCTGAGCGGTTGGCTGCAGGGTAGAAATCGTACCAAGCTCGGTTGCCATTAGACGTGTGAAGACCGGACAAGTCATAAATGTCCTTGACACCAAGTCTGACACCAGCAAGCGGCTTATCTGCGGTAGGTGTAAAGTACAGGCGTGATGGTACAGCTACGGCCAATGATTGTCCAGGCAGATTGGCAGGCAGGACAGTGTACGCTCCATTACCCGCGGGTATGACGGTTTCGGTGAAGGCTGCTCCAAAGTCGCTGAACAGGCGCCAGGCTTGGTAGATCTGGCCAGACGAACTGGCGACGTATGGTCCAGGGGGGAATGCAGTGGTATCCTTCACGATGGCGGAGGTGACTATGCCTGATGTACCAAAGGATTGTGTCGAAGCATCATCGTATCTGCCAGATCGTCCAGAGCTTGTGTACTGGACGTACACGCTTTGCAGAAAGCCATCAGTAAACACATCATCCTTTTGTTTGTAGCTTGCAATGGTCTTGCTGTAGTCGTCCTTGCTGTAGCCGCGAAGGCTTGTGGTGATTATGGTCAGGGGTAGCAGGCCGCCAGCTTTGTCACACTCTCGGCGTAGTCTGTTGAAAGCAGAGTCCGGTATCTTGCCAACACTTGTTGCTGGTAGGTAGTAGCTGTTGCCATCGATCTGTACTGTCTGGCCGCTTTTGACGAGTGTCGAGACCACTGACTGGAAGAGCAATGAGAGTAATACCACAAGGTACGACCTTTGGAGACGCATGCTCGGCAACTTGATATCGAAGCACGGGTGAGGATGAATTGAAGAGCTTGGAGGCTCGGGGAAGAAGACAAACGGATGTTTATATATGATCTTACCCTCCTGGACATGGCACATTGTTACCCAAGATACTTCTTTTATCACTGCCGCCGGAGTACCCCCGAACCAGCAAGGTACCCCGCTAATCCAGGCTCGACCCCCTGGCATTGCGGTGGATCCGCACGTGGCAAAGGCACTTGAAAGTGTAGATCCGTTAGCGACATGACTTTGACAGCGCTAGCGGCTGAGCCAAGACTAAGATCGATCAGAAAGCGGAAGGTGCTTCCATGGAAACGTGCATTTTCTCAAGATATTGGTGGTAGTCTAACAGAGGAAGCCCGTACAAGGAATAGATTGGGGTCGAGATGAAAGATAAGGCGAGTGGAAGGAAGTTCCGGCCGTGCGGGCGACGATATCGGGTTTTCTTGGCGTGGTCTTCTTGGCGTGGTCGAAGATTGAGTTTCCGAGCACGTGGTATCACTTGCCCCGTTGTCCATCTTCGGCGTCAGTATGTGCTGGGGTCTACGGTCTCTCACAAACAGCAAGCGCAAAAGAAGTGGCTCATATATTACGAAGGTAGGAGTCTGCTTGCGTAGGTGAATCTCACAATTCATAAACCATCAATACCTTAGAACAAACTAATCACAAGAATCTCGCTGAGATATACCACGCAGAGAGAGAGCAAACATGCCGCACACACAAAGACACCAGGAGGTCAGCAGGCCAGCGACAAGTTCGCAAAGCAGCAAGCACAGATTTGGTCATCCTCTTTGCTGTCACTTTCCCTCACGATTCCTGGTGTTCATGATTAGCACATGGCCCGGGTGTTCCCTCGGCACCTGACCACAAGAAAGCCCCCAGCTCCTGGCTCGGCGCCAGTGGCGGGTGAATCCTAAGGCTAAGAATTGATCCGGCATTCTTTCTGGCATAGGTCTCCTGCTTCTCTGATCAGCCTAGAAAATGGATGCCCTCTGCCCCTCTGCGGCCGTGATATGACCAGGCCATTCATTGGTAGCGACAATAGCACTCACGGCGCTGTGCCTCTGTGCATCCAAGGCGACGATCAGGCAGACTAGTGATCACTATACCTGTCACCAAGAAGAAAGACATGATCAGAGAGGTAGCATTGGCATCAATCTCGTATGGATACATCTGTACAAAGGCTTCCTCAACACTTCTCAGCCCTCGAGTATGCAATCGTCTCAATGTGCTCATATGCGGCTCCTCCCATTCGGTTTCCCCCTCCGTGCCAATAAACCTATGCGGCTAAAGTGGTGTTTGTAAAGGCCATAATATGGACATTTGAATCGTAAAAGCGGCGGCCGCGAAGAAGAAAAG
>CAWLAL010000238.1:0-68898 GCA_963854785.1 Vaccinium vitis-idaea | reverse complement strand
GTCTTCATCGTTGTGGTCTGTTTTCTCGCCGTCGCCGCTGTCTGCTTACTCCCCGCAGTCGTCTGTTGTGAAGCTTGTGATGCTCGTCGTCGTTGTCTAGATCTGAGAGAGAGAGGTGGGCTAGATCTGATTTTTTTGAGTTAGAGAGAGAAGACGACTTGTTTGAACTGAAGACAGTTCTGTATCAAATGAGAATGCTCTAGAAACTCAGGATAATTCACAATATATATATGGTCGGGTCGGTTCGGGTGAACCCGACCCCTAGACCCCAAACCCAAAACCCGACCCGACATAATCGGGTTACTAAATTTTCAACCCGACCCGACCCGACACAGTTTGAAAAACCGACCGAAACTCATCGGGTCGGACCGGGTTGGCGGGTCGGACGGGTTTTTACTCACCCCTACTACAAAGTGGGACACGTTCTTGGATATTAGATTTCGCCACAGGGTGCTGGAAATTCCGCATATACGGATCTACGACTCGACCACCTTGTTTTTCCTAAACTCTGTTGCGTTCGAGCAGTGTCATTGTAGTTACTGCTCGAGTCACATGACCGCTTATGTGGTCTTCATGGGGCTCCTCATCAAAAACCCTAGTGACATGGGGTTTTTGTGCGATAGAGAAATTATTGGGAATTTTATCGGGACCGAAAAGGAGGTGGTTCAATTCTTTGATAATTTGGGGAAAGAAGTGGTTTGTGACTTTGCGAATAATTATCTGTCCAAAGTGGCTGAGGATGTGAATGAGTATCGAAGGAGTGGTTGGCATGTGCAATGGGCCGGATTCAAGCACACTTATTTCAACACCCCATGGGCTTTTATTTCGGCATTGGCCGCTTTGACTCTTCTACTCCTGACTATGATTCAGGCTTTCTTTGCTGTTTATCCATATGCGGGAGGCAAGCCTATAGGGTGAATGGTGAAAAACAGTTATAGTAAATTGTTCAGTTTGGTGTTAGTTTTTTTTTTAGCTCTTTTGTCTTATGGATGCTTGGTTAGGCAGTTTTAGTAGGGGCGTTGGTGCTGGTGCTCTTTTAGAGGTTTGGGGTTTTCTTTTTTTTTTTTTTCCCCCTCAAGCTTTGTGTCTTTTTGGTTTCCTCTGCAGTTGAAGGGGTTTTTTTGTTTGCGTTCTGAGTTTGGACGTGTTTCGGTGTTTAATTTGGGCGTCTTTTGTTGTTGTCGTTTATGATTTAGAACAGGAGTTTTTTTATTGGTTCTAGAAACAGGGAATGGAGCAGCAACAATCGCAAATGGTGCGAGTGAAGAATTCGGGCATACTCAATTACAATGGGAGCCCAGTAGGGGAAGATATGGAAGAGGAGATGACGAGGTCAGCTCTGTCTGCTTTCCGTGCAAAGGAAGAAGAGATTGAGAGGAAGAAGATGGAGGTTAAGGAGAAGGTTCACGCTCACTTGGGTTGTGTGGAAGAGGAAACTAAAAGGCTCGCTGAGATTCGCGAAGTAAGTAGAAACAATATTTACCATGGGATAATGCTAGTATCCCCAAAAAAAGAAAAAAAAAATCAGTTTATGAATGAGCCTTCGATGACAAAAAGAAAAAACTCACTAAACAAAGAGAATGTTGAGATGCTGAATATGGAGACAGATATAGCATAGTTGTCATTAATTGAGTTGAAATAGAGCACTCCAAAAAGTGCGAAATTCCAACTTTTTTAGTTGTAAAAAATGTGATGAATGTCGCATGAAAATGGAATTCAGCAAATAATTTCCGAGTTCCAACCCTTTTTCAAGTTACAGCCAGGCCTTATGACAGAGTACAATTGATTTTGGTGGGAAAAAACACAACTTTTGAGTAATTGGTTTGCATATTTACGCATGCTTCGTAAATTCGTACTAGCTAGAGATACATCTGCTTTTTACGTTGTTAGTGACAGTGTACTTGGGACTTTTTCGTCGTTTGAATAAAACTAATGCCGCATCAGGAGCTTCAAGCTCTAGCAGATCCAATGAGGAAAGAAGTATCGATTGTGCGTAAGAAGATAGACCTTGCCAACAGAGAGTTGAAGCCACTGGGACTCACCTGCCAGAGGAAGGTGAAACCTCAGTATTATCCTCTCAAAATAAAATTTACTTTTACTATTAAGCTTCTCATTGCAGTAGTATAAGAAAGCATCTAGTTGAAGTCCAAATGCCATAGCATTTCAACAAGGGCATTTCATTACATAATCAAATTTATTGTTGTTTCGGTGATCATATCGACTTGTGATAAAAGTGAATAGTTGTGTATGAATCCTGCCTATATGAATCTTGCATAATTTTGTTTCCATGTGCCCTCAAATTACGTTCAAAGGACTCACTACTTAAGACCATGTTTCTTTTACTTTCATCGCAACTGAATACTCGAGTAAGGTTTTTGCTTCATCAATGATCTAATTTACCACAGGAAAAAGAATACAAAGAAGCCCTCGAGGCTTTCAATGAAAAAAGCAGGGAGAAGGCACAGCTGCTTGCGAAATTAATGGAGGTAAAGACACTTGCCAGCTTATTCTGTCATTGCCCAAATCTAGAACGTTGCGCATATGTTATTCTTTTTACTTACATTCTGCTTTCCTTTGTGAAACATTGGTCAGATGGTGAATGAAAGTGAGAGACTGAGGATGACGAAGCTGCAGGAGCTGAGCAAGAACATAGATTCCTTACAATAAGCCGGAAAAAAACCGACGAAACCAATCACCAAGAGTTTGTTTGTTGCTTCAAAATTGATTTCTTGAATTCCTGCTTTTTTTTTCATTGATGAAATGGTTTCTGTTTTGCTATTTCACTGGATCTTTTCTAGAGTTTGTTTTGCCCTCTTTCGATTGGAAACAGATAATCTATAAACTGGTTTGTATGTACACAATCCTGTTCTAGACCTTTGCAATGACTTATGTATTTAAATGATTCATATATTAATGATATCACTATCTGAGGCTGTAATCCATATTCGAGGTGTGACGTCTTATATATTGATGACATCACTTTTTGCACCTAACATTTTGATTAATTTTCTTTCCGTAATCGGTATTTGTATGTACCTCTTTAAGGTTACCCTGCACTCTTTAGGTTGTATTCCAAGTTGTCATGTGCCAGCCATCTACGGTAACCGCTTCGGACGACATCATCCACATGTATTTAAATGATTCATATATTAGGCGGTTTGTAACACTCGCCACATCACAAGCGAGCCACACACAGTAACCGCTTCAGATAATATCATCCATGACGTATTGGATAAGGCGGTTACGTGCACATGGCCAAACCGCCTTCCATAATCCTCGCGAGTAATTTTGGATTTTCTCGGAAAACTTGACACGTCCGGATTAATCTTGTCTCGGCCGGAAGATCCGGATTGCAAACCAAGACGACTCGTCTCGGTGTCATCTTCCTGACCTGTCATTTATCTCGATCCGGCTTAGCCGTTCGAGTCTATTTGGTCTTCTCTCGAAGCCGGGCCTCTGACCCGAGTCCTACTAGGCTCCTAAGTATATTCAGCCCACTACAGTGATCATCACAAGATTCACACAAGATATTATTGACTTTAATATTTTTGCATTGAATTATGTCAAGTGATGACTCTGAGTTATTTTCATCAAATTATTTTGGCTCAGTCACAACTGTAAAACCCATGTTTTTACAGAACCATGTCGCTTGAATATCACTTGACCATAAATTATCGTTTTCCAAAACCCCTTGGTCAAAATCCCGGGCGCTACACCATTGAAAAACGTATCGTAAGGCCGTGAGGTTTTTGGATCTCCATATGGACTTATTTTTTATCTTGGATTTGGATTACTCATGTCTTAGGGGCTAGGTGTTTTCCTCTGATACTTCATGTGTACTCTGACCTCGATGTTCGTTTTGTGAAGAGAGCATTATGCTCGTGTTAGGGTGTAGGCATTAGCTTCCTATAATGCTTCATTGTATTTTCCTTTTCCTTGTATTTGCTTCGAGATCCTTGTAAGTGCCGGATGGCATTTTGATGAATATAATATAACGATGAGTTTCGGATTAAAAAAAAAAAACCATTAGAAGGCATAACATATTATGCCATAAACATTGTAGCAATTCCTAAAAAAAAAAAAAAAACCAAACCAAACCAAACCAAAAAATTTAACTGTTTTTCACCATTCACCCAATACTCTTGCCTCCAGCATATGGATAAACAGCAAAGAAAGCCTGAACCAGACTCAGGAGTAGAAGCAATAAACCAGCCAATGCCGAAGTAAAAGACCACGGGGTGTCGAAATATTTTTTCTTGAATCCAGCCCATTGCACATGCCAACCATTCCTGGAGTACCCATTCACATCCTCAAACACCTTGGACAGATAATTACTATTATTCTCAATGTCAAAAGCCACTTCTTTGCCCAAATTATTGAAGAAATGAACCGACTCCTTGTCGTTCGCAAAATAATTCTCCATAATTTCATTGTCACATAGAAATCCCGCGTCATTAGGGTTGTTGATGAGACACCCCATGAATGTCGTATAAGCAGTCATGTGTTTCGAGCAATGACGGCAACACTGCTCGAACGCAACAGAGTTCAGGAAAAACGAGGTGATGAAAGTGTCTATATCAATATCTGTGGAATTTCCAGTACCCCGTTGCAAAATCTAATTTCCAAGAACGACATCTCATCCTTTTTGGCCTTGAACTTGATTCCAGCCGCCTCAAGTTTTTTCGCTCAAGGGATCAATTGAAGCAATGGAATGTCATTTTTCCCTTTCCTCCTAGCAAAGCAATAATTCACATTTTTCGTCATCTTTTGTGAGTCCGACGAGGGATAAAACTCTTCCGAAAGAAATCAAGTAGATGTTTCCCTTCAAGTTCGAGATTTTCACACCTCTTCAAAACCTCATCAGGCCGCCTATCAAACGTGTAACTAAAAAACTCACGAATCAGTCCCGCTAGCGACTGATTACCATCACCAGATATCATAACTCTAGTGTTCTCAAACAAAGTTTGAAGTACGAAAAACGGGATCTGGTTTTCCAACCGAAGGAGATCTCTTGAGAGGAAAGGGGGCATCCAAGCGATGTTGAAAATAGGATTGTCTGGATGACTAGGTGCCACCCTTCCGACTTTGGATATGAGTTCAATGATAAATAACACGTCGAGTACCATCATTTGTATGAGATCGAAGCTGCTGAAATGGATGAATTCTGAGTAACATTCTCGGATTCGTTTTTCCATGGGGGCGATGATTCTCAACAATGTCGTCTCGATCCGCCTAATTACGAATACGACCCCGATGAAGACTTGAGTATCACTTTATATTGTTTCAAAAATCTACCGGAAGACGATCAACTACAGCTGATTACAGAAGCCTCCGACGAAGTTGGTGATCAAGTTGTCATTAGCAAAATCGAGAAACTCCCCAAAGAAAGCGAGGAGTCCTACTCTTTCCAATTTCATTTGTATACTATCGTCTTTTTGTTCCTTTTTCATTCTCAAATGAAAGAGTGCTGACTAAATTAATTACTCGTATTTAACATAGCTGATATTCTCGTGGTTAGTGATTAATTCGAAGCTCAATTTCACAATTTATGCATCGTAAATTCTTATTAGAATTTAAAATAAGCATGACGGGAGGGGCACCCTAATATAACCGTCCACTAATTAGGACCATGACCCTTGAATCTTGCTCCTTTGAATTTCTTCAATCCCGCCCATGTTGAATAATTGACAAGTGTCCTTGTTTGGCTGTAAATAACTACCCATTTTCTTAACAAATTCTCACATGTTATTTCGGCTCAATAAGTAATTCAAATTTTGAAAAGAAACTTCCTAAAATTTAGGAAACTGCCTAGAGATAATTATCTCCTGAATTGTAGGAATTTTAAACTGATCACATGTCTGAGGACATCTTGCCACGTGTAGGGTCCAGATATGGTAGAAACACCGATTTGTGACTTTCTGATACTATTGAGGAGACTATTTGGTTTAAATTTTTTGTTAATTGTCATTCGACTATTGTTGTGATTCATTAATCAGTTAAATATCTCGTTGATACTATTTGTTGATGATCTATTGACTTCATCGTTCATTATTTAGTTTGTTGACACTAATCGTTGAGTCATCGATCCTTATTATTTGAAATCATTTCTTTGATGCCCTCAATTATCCTTTGCCTATTCGTACGCCACATTTTATTGTTTATCCTTAGCATGCTTGACAACTCACTAAGCTTTCACCTTACGGATTTCATCCACATTTTTTTTTCAGGTTAGTTTTGGAGCACAGTAGTAAATTTTGAGACAATATGAGGACCCACCAGTTGGACCTCCAGGGCATTTACTTATTTATTTCTTTCAGTTGTGTCCAACAATTTATGCTCTTAAGTTGTTATTTAGCATTTTCATTGTTAAATGTGGACTTGGACGTCTGGAAAGTTACAAATGATCACACATAAAACTATGGATGGGCATCGAGTCGTGTTCGTGTTCATGTCATAAAACTATGATCCCAACCCAACTAGGACATTTGGAAAGCTTTGTCCTAATAGTCATTTTCGGTCTTCCTAAAAGCCAAAAAAATCAATGGAATCGCCGTGCTATGTACGCTGATCAGGTCTTCCCATTCTCTAGTCTCCCTCTCTAGTCTCAATCCAATGGAGAAATTGTCACTTCACATCATCTGATTATATACGAAGGATGCACCTAGCTAGCAAGTCATGTCAAGTGGGGTGGTCACCATGCACCCGAACAATTATTTGCTATTGAGCCCTGCATCAATGTGTAATTTATGAGAAACCTCGAGCACCACATGGCGGTATCTCATGGGCACTACATAATTTCTCGATCGGCACTCTTCAAATATTTACAATGTACCACTCTCCCTTATGGCACTAGAATACAAACACAACCATCGCATGCAGATTAATGTTGAAGAGATGGAAGATGAACTGAAGATACTTTTCAAGAAAGTCATTATGGGAAATTAAAATTTAGTAAAAAAGGACCAAATATCATTGAGTTAGTTACAAGTCTGGATTAAGGGATGGCAGGGTGGACTAGTGGTCTGATGCGCTAACGTTTTATGTGTTAGGATTTTCGAATTCCACAACGCCCTACGGATCTTGAGAACAATGAACCGTATAACAAAAAAACAAACTGCGCGTAATGGAAAAACGAAAGAAAAACGAGACACAAGATATATGTGAAAAATTCAACATGAGGAAAAACCACGGGAGCCACACTAGTCTACTATGAAATTAAAATTAAGAGTACAAGTCTTCTCGCAATATCTCTAAAATCTGCGTTTTCTCTCACCTCTCTGTTTTTCTCTAAAAATTGATAACCCTAATTATTAGCAAACTGCAATATAAATAGACTAGGGATTGCCCGTGCCTAAAGGCACGAAGCAGCGCGTTTTGAACGCAATTTAAATGAATTATCACTTTCTACTATTGACCATCTCGCCAGCCAAGCTAACTTCTGCTAAAAATAATGTTTTCAAATAAGCTTTAAACAGATTTCATCTAATTAACTACATTAAATCTTTATGGCATACATCAATTCAATGCATCCAAAAAGTATGTCAAAAAATAGCAATTGCTGTAATACTTTAGAAATACCTAAAATATAAATAAATCTCACATGGAAATATTAACAGCTAAAAAAAAAACAAAAAATGAATACCAAAAGAGAAGTGTAAAGAGAGTATCTTCCTCATAAACTTCTCGAGACATGTTCTTCCAAATCTTTTTATTCGTCACTTTTGACCATGAATGTTTGAACTTTCTCATCATCAATTTTCTAAATGTCGTCAACTGTCTCCATCACTCTTGAATACCTATTTCGTCCAAAGAGAAAAATTAAGAACATGAACAACAATATTAAACATTTAAGAAAATAATTAAATAAGTAAGCTAAAATTCCCTCTTGCATAATAAAATGTTTATGAAATAAGTTACCTTAACCATAGCTCTCATCTATTCTTCCCAACACTATCGCGGTAGGATCATAACCTGTACATGTATATTACCTTAACACATCTCATTTATTTTCATACAAAAGAAAAAATATCCACGGAGATAAACAGTGTACTACTCCACACAACACGGCCCGAAAGGCCTCAAAACATCTAACCCTGGGAGGGAGGGAGAGAACGTGTAGAATAACAAACAAACAAAAAAAATTGACTACCTCTTCTTTTGACAAAGCAGAGGTAATGAACCTCTCTTTCTCCAATCAAGGTATGAAGGAAGCTGATTTCTGCTCTTCTTGGAGAAGCTTATGAATTAGAAGAATTGTGTGTGTGCTTATAAAAGGAAAACCTAAGTTTCAGCATGGATTATTAAGGAAAACATAGACTCATTTTTTAAGGAAAACATATGTGAATGCTAATTAGTAAAGAAAAATATAATTATCAACTTTTAAAAAAATGGTTATTTCCTTTCTGTAAATAAATCCAAAAGGTGTTTGTTTCCTTTTTGAATGTAGGAAAATCAACCTAAAGGAAACAACTTAAAATCAATTATTGAGTTGAATATAGGGAAATTAAATAGGAAAACCATTTGTTTAGTTGATTTGAATTCAAAAGGATAGTCAATCATTTTTTAAGGAAACAGTGTAACAGCAATCAATGAAAATAATTTAGTCATCAGGTTATAATGGTTTATATTAGGAAGTATTCTCTTGATACGGCTACAATTAACATAAAATGTCGATCAGATAGTTGTAGAGAGTGCTGGGTTTGTATGTGTAAACAAAAACCACTCTGTTTTATAATATAGATTCCTTTAATTTATGGTTTTGAATTTTGAAATGAAAGTATTTTCAGCCCTTGGATTAGTTGAGAAGAAACTTTAAAATTTAATCACAACCTTCCAATGTGCCACAAAGGACAGTTGTGAGAGGGAGATTTTGCAAAACCTTTGTGTAATGTAATATAGATTGGGTCCTAATTATTAGCAAACTGCAATATAAATAGATTGGGTCCTATGACCAAAATTACACACCGCTAGTGGCTCTGCCCCCTACACCTCCGAGCCAGACCACTGTTGAAGGTTGTCTGCACCCCAACATTATGTGTAGCCCAACGCAGCCCATTGAGTTCTTGTCTGGATGGAAAATGGGAAAAACAAAAAACGCCAAGCATAAGCAGCCTCGTTTGGCTAGAATTATGACGCGTTTTCTCGTCTTATTTCAAGTCTTACACCAATCATGTGTGCCTCTCGATTATCCTTTATTATATAAGTGAACTTTTTTTTTGTTATCCTAAATTATTGTTTTCACTATTTCGTTATTATCTCCTTTTTTTTTATAGCTCATTATGTAGCTTTCCGTGTGTGTGCGCACGCGCGTATATGTATAAATGTATAATATAATATAATATAATAAAAAACTAAATAGTAGATACTATTTTTCGGCTCGATTAGAGGAATAAAAAAAAATCCAAAGTAATCAAATTTGATAAAAGTTCAGATATGATGATACCACATACAAAAAAGACAATCGTTGACTTCATCGTTCATTATTTAATTAGTTTGCGGACACTGATCGTTGAGTCATCGATCCTTATTATTTGAAATAATTTCTTTGATGCCCACAATTATCCTTTGTCTATTCGCAACATTGTATTGTTTATCCTTAGCATGACTCGCTAAGCTTTCCACCTTATAGATTTCATCCACGTTTTTTTCCAAGTTAGTTGTGGGGAGAATAGAAGTAAATTCTGAGACAGACCCACCAGTTAAACCTCCAGGACATTTACTTATTCATTTCTTTTAGTTGTGTCCAACAATTTATGCTCTTTTTTTTTTAGCATTTTCATTGTTAAATGTGGGGACGTTTGGAAAGTTACAAATGATCACACATAAAACTTTGATCCCAACCCATCCAGGACGTTTGGAAAGCGGTCCTAATAGTCGTTTTCGGTCTTCTTGAAAGCCAAAAAAATTGATGGAATCACCGTGCTATGTACGCTGATCAGGTCGTCCCATTCTCTAGTCTCCCTCTCAAATCTCAATCCAACGGAGAAATCTTGTCACTTCACATCATCTGATTATATACGAAGGATGGACCTAGCTAGCAAGTCATGTCAAGTGGAGTGGAGTCGCCATGCACCCGAACAATTATTTGCTGTTGAGCCAAGCATCAATGTGTAATTTATGAGAGGTCCCGAACACCACGTGACGGTATCTCATGGGCACTACATAATTTCTCGATCGGCACTCTTCAAATATTTACAATGTACTACTCTCCCTTTACGACATAAGAGACTGGAAATTAATGTAAAAAACATGAATCTCGTATTGTAACAAATTACTACTCGTTGAAATGTTTGATAACATTATATACTTCCTCTACTCGATCACCACTGATTTGGAGTTCAAATCTTGAAGAAATTAACCTTGGAGAAAACAATCTCAGTGGAGTTATTTCAAATTCTAACACAAATGCGACCAGCCTGGCAACCTGGTAGATCTTGACTTTTCTAACAACATGTTCACTGGTTCAATTCCATACTCACTTGGGAATTTAAAATTCCAAGAGACACTGATCACTTTTGGGAAAACCACTTAACTGGTGACTTTTGTTCATCACAGAATTGAGCTTCTTCACTTTCTTGATAAATCCAGACGTTTAACATACTTAGTATTGTCATATAATCTTCTGAATGGCATTCTTCCGCCGACAATCGGATCTCCTCTTCTATCCAATAAGTTTATATGTGAGACTATGAGATCGATGGTAAAATTTCTAGTGAAATTCGTAATTTAAGTAGTTTGATCACTTTATCTGCAAGTAGCAATAACTTAACTAGGTTTGTTCCGATGACAATCAAAGGTTTACAGAACCTCCAAGGATTATTTTTGGACGAGAATATATTATAAGATACCATTCCATGGACGCGATGGGTTGAGAGTCTTGAGACTCTCTCTCTCTCTCTCTCTCTCTCTCTCTCTCTCTCTCTCTCTCTCTCATCTAGATACCAAAGTATGTGGCAGCAAAATCATTATCCCAAATGGTAGAAACCATGATCACAATAAACTTTTTCCACACAAGTAGCTTTCCCCATAGCTTTGAATGAGTTAGAAGTTGGCAATAATTTCGAGATTTCATCCCCACAATATCGGTGCCTCAAGCATGCAAACAAAAGTGGGACCGGAAGAAAACAAAAACTCAACCCACAATAGGGGGTATATATCAGTTTGGAGAAAACTAAAACTAGCCTTTCAATATTCCCCATAGGGCTAGCTGGGAATCATTTTCCCTTGATTACAGGATTCTTCCATTAACATTTGGGTCTTCTTGTCGTGGGAAAATGTTTTATGGTAGACACTGGTGAACAGTGGCGGTTCTAGGAATTTTTCTAAGAGTGTTCACAAATTCTTATGCTCTACTACCTCTATAAACCACAACTAAATATAGATAAAAAAATTTCCACTAATATTGACAATGTCACCCAAAAACAGCGGATAAAGTATATTACAATTGCCCTTGACGAGTTTTTTATACTTTGAACTTGGGCTTTTTTATTGGCCAAAGTGTTCAATACTTGAATTTTTTTATTGGGCAAGATGTTTGATTTATTAGAGCCAGGTGTTCAATTTAGTTGGGGCAAGGTGTTCAACAATGGACTACCTAAAAATTTCTACATGTATTCTAAGAAAAAAAATTCTTTTTTGGGTGGTCATGTGACCATCCAAAGCTACATGTGCAGCCGCCCCTGGATTTGTCTCCTTTCTCAGTTGATAATCCTCGCTCCGTCCTTGCTTCTACTACTATTATTTATTTAGGGTTCTCTAACGAAAAATAGGAAAATAACAAAAAAAATTAAGAAGAATTGTGCCCGTACGAACTGGACACATTAATTCCCACTTCCCACCTATGACCAATTGAAGTTAACGCTTTTGTCTTAGGGGTATTCCATTAAGTGAGTTTTTTATTTTTTAAAATTAATTGGCTTTTATCAGTTTTTTATGTGATGTATTGTGAGATAATGACATATTTTGATTTTTGAAAAAAACTATTTTTTGTTAGTGGAACACCCATCAAGAAGAAAAAGAAATCGATGTTTTTGTTTGATGAGAGCAAGTGGGGTTGAGCTAGAGGAGTTTTAACTTTTTTAAGAGTTCACGTGGCACCAGAGTTTTAACTTTTTTAAGAGTTCACGTGGCACCAGATTATATATATATATATATATATATGAAACAGTAAAATCAAGAGAAAAACACGACACACAATATACGTGGTTCAGCCAAATCGGACCTACATCCATGGGGAGGGGGGTATCACTATAATCCGGAGAAAATCCGTGTTCTTGTGTTACACACTCACACTCAATCTCACAATAATGAAATCTTCACCAGTTCTCTCGTGTATCTCTCTCTCTGGGGAGCCACAACCGGCCCCCCTCTCACACCCTCTGCCTCTCTCCTTACATTGTGCTACCACTATCATAACCTAGGCATCACAGAGTATACGAAAGAGAGAGAAGCAAAATATACCAACACAAAAATCAAGCCACAATTGGCAAGGGCAAAATTGGAGAAATATCAAAATTGGTAGGGGTAAATTCGGGAGAATTGAACCAAATGTGGCAAGCCACCCATTTGGGCCAACTCTCTCATTTATATACACGGTATTGATGAATTTTCATATTAACCACGCAGAAAAAAGATGCATTGAAGAAGAGCAAATTAACAAAAAAAAACAAAAGGGGACAATAACATGTAACGTGTAAGGGGGTAGGATTTCCAAGAGAATTTTTTTTTTTTTTCCACGGTAAAGAGAATTTTATTAATCAACTATCGGATTTCCAAGAGAAGTCAATTAGATAGTTGGGAAAACAGAGTTAAAACAAAGTTCACACTGTCTAATCCACAAAAACAACTTGCCTCATGCCCACATAGTAGTGCTCATCTCAAAGCTGAGATCAGGGTCGGTCCTGATATATATAGGCCTAAAGCGAACTTTAATTAAATGAGCCCCTTGCGTTTTTTTTCCTTTTTTCAAAGCATTCAATGCAAGTGACTAAATAATTTAAAAAATAGTAAACATGGGATTTTAACTTCGTAAGTTAACTAAAACAAGCTTTTAAAAAAATTAATACCATTCTAACAAAAGGAATCAAACATAACAAGTCCCGCTCATTTTTAAACTAATCCCATTATTAATTTTAATTGTAAGATAGTAATATTTATAACAATAAGAGAATTCTTTAACATTTTTAATCTAATAGAAAAAAAGAAAAAAGAATATACAAGACTAATAGATTAATATAGAAAACCAAGAAAAGGCATGTTGTGCCAAAAGGAGCTCTCAGGTTTCGAACGAAGGGCCTCTTGGTTATCAAGAGTACACGCTTTTGGCCTTTGCCAAAGATAACTTCTGTTATGTTTCGGAAAACATATATTTATATACACATACATGGCGGTTCTATGGACACAACAAATAACACAACATTCGACACAATAATAATCGGAGTTCCACGCTTACAATCGGACCCGTTCAAGTTGTTTAAAATGTGTTTTTAAAATTACTTGTAAAAAATCAACTTATTTGGATATCGGTAAAAGCTTGATCAGTTCATTCAAATTTATCTTGTAAAATTTGACAGGAATCAACTAAATGAACTGATCAAGCCCTTATTGATGTTCAAATGAGTTGATTTTTTACAGGTAATCTTAAAAACATATTTTAAATAAATTGAATAGCTCCGATTATTTGCGTGGGGTTCACAAAAAAAAATTTGTGTCAAATGTTGTGTTATTTATTGTGTTAACGGAACCGCTCCCATATACATATAATATAAATTTCTTATATTAGAGAGGACCATTAAATTTTGCTTAATTTTTCGGGCCTAAAGCGGCCGCAACTCCCGCTTTAGGACATGGCCGGTACTAGCTGACGTGTCCAATGATTAGTGAAGAAAGTAAAGAAATCATATATACAACATTTCCTGAACGTAAAACATTTCTCTTACGTACGTATTCCTTATGGTTTTGGTTTTTTCAGAAAATTCCTTCAGACGGCCATGCAGGCCCGGCCCTGTGGGCAGGCTGGGGAAGCCCGGGCCTGGGGCCCCCCGGTTTTTGGGGCCCCTTCTCGTAGAAAAAAAAAATTTATATATAAAAAAAAAAATTTTATATATATATATGAAGGGCCTCAAATTGAGAATAGGGTTGGGGCCTCGCGAAACACAGGGCCGAGCCTGCGGCCATGCCAAAAGAAATTCTGGTGCAAGTTGTTTAATGAATGTAAAATGCAAGAGGAACTGAAAGGAAAGTTTCAGAACCATTAATCCATTTATGTGGTTGAATATTGATTCTGTTACTATTGTTGTTCTATCGTAGCCAGCTTCAAAAAACCAACATGAAGTCTCATTCCAGAGGTGTGCACTTTTTTTTTTCCCCTGATAGTATAAATTGAATTTTGCTATTAGCAAAAAGTTGAATTTCAAAATCGAATAATTTGATTGTAAAGATAAAAATTGAGATTTTTGGTCGGTGGTAATTTTGAGGATAGTAGTTTTGTGTAGACCATAGGGTTGCGTAATTTTTTTTTATCTTTAGTCAATTATTTTAATATTTTAACTAACTTTTTTGCTTTTTGAATAGAGATATGCAATATACATCAAAAATGGAAAAAATAAATGAAAATTTTGATTAAAAAAAATCATTAAAGATGAAAAAACACAGATGATGAAACAGAGAAAACTTTTAGTAATAACTTAACTAAACTATGAAAAAAACAATAAAGAATTGTTATAGGGTCCATTATAGTTTTTTGTAGCACCTCTAGTCCACCTAATGTATTCATAACATCTCTAATCTACCAAACAACTTTTTTTATTCTCTTAGGTCCATTCTATTTTTTTACTAGACAAATGAACCCTTACTTTAAATTTAATACATAATATACATTTACCGGAAAAGTCGCCGGGAAATTGGACTTCGCCGGAAAACTCTGCCGGCGCCGAAAAATTCGCCAGAAAATTGGACTTCGCCGGAAAATTGACTGGCGCAGATGTGGTTATCTGAATTATGTCATTTTTTTTAAAAAATCTACTTAGGATCAGATGTGGTTATATTGACTCACAAGAGGTGGTTATCTGTACTCATAAGATGTGGTTATCTGGCATATTTTTGTTTAAAAAACTTACTTGGGATCAAGTCCTCAACCACCCAAGTACTACAAGGTAGCAGCACAAACCCTCTGCTTTTGACATAAAATTTTATTAGAAATTTAACTGAAAATTAAATAAAACAAAAAAAATCACTTTTTCAAAATGGAGGTGGTTATCTGGACTCAAAAGAGGTGGTTATCTAAACTCATAAGATGTGATTATCTGGACTCTATTTAAGATAACAACATTTCAAAATGGATAATTCTTAACTGAAGCAAAAAAAAAAAAAAAAAAAATCCAAAACCCAGTCGTCTCCCTCACCCCACTCCCATTCGAGAGATGGAGAAGGGCGAGCGCCCACCATGACGGCGAGCACCCACCACCTCCGGCGACGCCATTCATCCCTCACCGTTTGTATCGCCGGCCGGGAGTTACTAGAAGAAGCGTAATCCAGATCCAGATCCAATTCCTCGTCGACGGTGAGTTCCTAGGAATTTACGTTTCTCAGTGCGTCGCTGGCGGTGGAGACGGTGAGGGATGAACGGCAATACAGATGAACGACAGCGAGGGATGAACGGCAATACAGATGAACGATGGTGAGAGATGAACGACAATACGACGGTGCTGCTGGAACCCAACGGGACAAACGCCTGCTGCTAGAACCCACTTCCACCGCCGCCACCGCTGGTGGTGGAGCTGAGCTGTGTCGCCGTGGTACCGTTGGTTCCAGTGAGGGAAGAGTAGGAAGAAGGGACGGCGAGGATTTGGTCGAGGATTTGATCCGGAGCTGCTGATGATGGGGGTAGTTGGGTCTTTTGTTATTCTAGTGGATCTTATGTCTTAGAGAATATTTGGGTGGACCTTAGACTCTAGGAAATTGCTATAGTGGACCCTATACCAACTCTCCCAAAAAACAAAGCCAGGCTGTGTTCTTTTAGACATTTTGGTTTAGTTTAGTTTTCCAATCATTACCTATTTATCTCTTGAAATATTACTCTTCTTTATAATTATTATTCTCATTTCTCTCTACTTTAGTTTAGTTTTCCAGTCATTACCTATTTATCTCTTGAAATATTACTCTTCTTTTCAATTATTATTCTCATCTCTGTCACTCTCTCTCTCTCTATCTCTCTCTCTCTCTCTCTACTTGTTACGCTTATTTCCGATCATTATTCTATTTCTCTCTCCACTCATTACCTCTAAAATCAACTATGATTTTAACACTTGGTGAACTCAGGACATCCACAGTGGGCTCTTAAAATGGTTCCTAGGTGAGTCTCCTAAAATTTAGCAAGCCATTTGATCAATAATGGTCTTCAATGAGCTCTCAATACAAGCTCTCAATGGTAGCTCCTAAACATGGCTCCTAATCCATTAGTTAAATCTAAGTAGCCTTATGGCTAGCTCCAAGTGGGACCCAAACACTTTTTAATCTTTTTAGACTTATCAATTTAGGAGACCCACACTTTTTATTATTATTTTTCACAAAATAGAGAATGCTCTTGCTAGCTCATTAAGTGCACATATGCTCCCTAAATTTAGCAAGCTCTAGGAGTGAAAAATGGGGCCTAATTAGACTTGTGTGTACATCTTAGGAGTCAACTTGGGAGCTATTTTTAGGGAGTCCACTGTAGATGCCCTCATGTGCTAAAATCATGGTTGATTTTAACAACTGGGTTACTAAAATCCTTTAAAACTCAAAACAAACAAAGCTCATCAGTTTTTGGTCAAAATTGAATTTTTTAGTCTATTATATCTCCAAGACTTGGGTTGAAGATATTTGTAGATAATTGTACCACGTTGCAAGCGGCAAAACCACTAGTAAGATAGAAATAGATGAGCCTGCGGTGCCCACCCCAGCTCCAATAGTCAAAATCCAAAATTCAAATTTCAGGAAGATGTTTCCGACTACCATCCTTGTCTTCTTAAGGGCTAGCCAAATTTAACTGTACAGTACTCCTAGCTAGAGGAGTAAAACTGGAAAATACTCCAAGATTCAGTCCACTCCTAAAATGGGAGAAATCGTGGAAACAGACCAGCTTAGCTACCTGATCACAATCAAAGAAATGGAAGACAAAATCAATGAAACCCCCAAACTACTCAACCACACAGCCGGAGAAGAATCCTGTTGCATTTTCAGAGTCCCTCAACACCTAGTCCAAATCAACGAAAAAGCCTACCACCCTCAAATGCTCTCAATTGGCCCATACCACCATGGAAAACCACACCTCAACATGATCGAAGAGCTCAAGTGGAAGTACCTCGGCCAACTCCTTGCTAGAACCCCTCAAAACGGCCTAAAACTCGACGGATACCTGAAACTTGTTGCCTCCATGGAAAACCGAATCCGAGATTGTTACTCAGAAGTCATCCCTTTCAAAGGTTTCGACCTCATTAAAATGATGGTACTCGACGGCTTATTTATCATTGAGCATCTATCCAAATGGGGAGGTTTGGCTCCTCGTGCTCCAGGCGATCCTATTTACGAAATGGGTTGGATTTGTACTTCCCTCGACGAAGATCTCCTCCGGTTGGAAAATCAGATTCCGTTTTTCGTACTTCAAACTTTGTTTGATAACACGAGAGATACGAGGAGATCTGGTGGTGATGAACAATCGCTAGCGAAACTATTTGTCGGTTTTTTTAACCATGTGATGCGAAGGCCTGATGAGGTTTTGAAGAGGATTGGAAATGTTGAAGGGAAACATCTACTTGATTTATTTCGGTTGAGTTTTATCCCTGCTTCACCTCAACAAAAACCGAGAAATAAAGACGTTCAATTGATCCCTAGCGTGGAAAAACTCGACGCAGCTGGAATCAAGTTCAAGGCTACAAAGTGTGACACGTTCTTGGATATTAGATTTCGCGACGGGGTACTGGAAATTCCACACATACGGATCTACGACTCGACCACCTTGTTTTTCCTAAACTCTGTTGCGTTCGAGCAGTGTTATTCTAGTTATTGCTCCAATCACATGACTGCTTATGTGGTCTTCATGGGGCTCCACATCAAAAACCCTAGTGACGTGGGGTTTTTGTGCGATAGAGAAATTATTGGGAATTTTATCGGGACCGAAAAGGAGGTGGTTCAATTCTTTGATAATTTGGGGAAAGAAGTGGTTTGTGACTTTGCGAATAATTATCTGTCCAAAGTGGCTGAGGATGTGAATGAGTATCGAAGGAGTGGTTGGCATGTGCAATGGGCCGGATTCAAGCACACTTATTTCAACACCCCATGGGCTTTTATTTCGGCATTGGCCGCTTTAACTCTTCTACTCCTGACTATGATTCAGGCTTTCTTTGCTGTTTATCCATATGCGGGAGGCAAGCCTATAGGGTGAATGGTGAAAAACAGTTATAGTAAATTGTTCAGTTTGGTGTTAGTTTTTTTTTTAGCTCTTTTGTCTTATGGATGCTTGGTTAGGCAGTTTTAGTAGGGGCGTTGGTGCTGGTGCTCTTTTAGAGGTTTGGGGTTTTCTTTTTTTTTTTTTCCCCTAAAGCTTTGTGTCTTTTTGGTTAGGTTTCCTCTGCAGTTGAAGGGGTTTTTTTGTTTGCGTTCTGAGTTTGGACGTGTTTCGGTGTTTAATTTGGGCGTCTTTTGTTGTTGTCGTTTATGATTTAGAACAGGAGTTTTTTTATTGGTTCTAGAAACAGGGAATGGAGCAGCAACAATCGCGAATGGTGCGAGTGAAGAATTCGGGCATACTCAATTACAATGGGAGCCCAGTAGGGGAAGATATGGAAGAGGAGATGACGAGGTCAGCTCTGTCTGCTTTCCGTGCAAAGGAAGAAGAGATTGAGAGGAAGAAGATGGAGGTTAAGGAGAAGGTTCACGCTCACTTGGGTCGTGTGGAAGAGGAAACTAAAAGGCTCGCTGAGATTCGCGAAGTAAGTAGAAACAATATTTACCATGGGATAATGCTAGTATCCCCAAAAAGAGAAAAAAAAAAATCAGTTTATGAATGAGCCTTCGATGACAAAAAGAAAAAAACTCACTAAACAAAGAGAATGTTGAGATGCTGAATATGGAGACAGATATAGCATGGTTGTCATTAATTGAGTTGAAATAGAGCACTCCAAAAAGTGCGAAATTCCAACTTTTTTAGTTGTAAAAAATGTGATGAATGTCGCATGAAAATGGAATTCAGCAAATAATTTCCGAGTTCCAACCCTTTTTCAAGTTACAGCCAGGCCTTATGATAGAGTACAATTGATTTTGGTGGGAAAAAACACAACTTTTGAGTAATTGGTTTGCATATTTACGCATGCTTCGTAAATTCGTACTAGCTAGAGATACATCTGCTTTTTACGTTGTTAGTGACAGTGTACTCGGGACTTTTTCGTCGTTTGAATAAAACTAATGCCGCATCAGGAGCTTCAAGCTCTAGCAGATCCAATGAGGAAAGAAGTATCGATTGTGCGTAAGAACATAGACCTTGCCAACAGAGAGTTGAAGCCACTGGGACTCACCTGCCAGAGGAAGGTGAAACCTCAGTATTATCCTCTCAAAATAAAATTTACTTTTACTATTAAGCTTCTCATTGCAGTAGTATAAGAAAGCATCTAGTTGAAGTCCAAATGCCATAGCATTTCAACAAGGGCATTTCATTACATAATCAAATTTATTGTTGTTTCGGTGATCATATCGACTGATAAAAATGAATAGTTGTGTATGAATCCTGCCTATATGAATCTTGCATAATTTTGTTTCCATGTGCCCTCAAATTACGTTCAAAGGACTCACTACTTAAGACCATGTTTCTTTTACTTTCATCGCAACTGAATACTCGAGTAAGGTTTTTGCTTCATCAATGATCTAATTTACCACAGGAAAAAGAATACAAAGAAGCCCTCGAGGCTTTCAATGAAAAAAGCAGGGAGAAGGCACAGCTGCTTGCGAAATTAATGGAGGTAAAGACACTTGCCAGCTTATTCTGTCATTGCCCAAATCTAGAACGTTGCGCATATGTTATTCTTTTTACTTACATTCTGCTTTCCTTTGTGAAACATTAGTCAGATGGTGAATGAAAGTGAGAGACTGAGGATGACGAAGCTGCAGGAGCTGAGCAAGAACATAGATTCCTTACAATAAGCCGGAAAAAAACCGACGAAACCAATCACCAAGAGTTTGTTTGTTGCTTCAAAATTGATTTCTTGAACTCCTGTTTGTTTGTTTTTGTTTTTTTTTTTTAATGATGTGATGGTTTCTGTTTTCTATTTCACTGGATCTTTTCTAGAGTTTGTTTTGCCCTCTTTTGATTGGAAACAGATAATCTATAACCTGGTTTGTACTGTACACAATCCTGTTCTAGTGTTCTGGACCTTTGCAATGACTCATGTATTTAAATGATTCATATATATATATAGGGTTTGCTTCACATCCGGACTTTTAATTTTCGCACCTCATGATCCAAATTTTTTTTGACGATCCGATCCGTCCAATGTGTTCAGAAGGTGTTTTCAAGGGTCCACGCGGAAAATCTTCAAAAAAAAAATACCGGGAAGGGCTTGATCCAAGCAGCTTGATCCAAAATGTAAAATGTATATTTACATTTTTTTGCGAAAACTGCTTGGATCAAGCCCTTCCCGGTATTTTTTTTTGAAGATTTTCTGCGTATACCCTTGAAAACACGTTCTGAACACATTGGACGGATCGGATTTTCCAAAAATAATTTGCAACACAAAAAAACCCCATTTTTTTCCTTATTTCCGGGAGTGTGGACTGGAAGTTTAGGCTATATATATATATAGATATATATATATAGAGGCCCGATCTAGTCCGGGAGTCCCGGATCCGGGACTCCACCTTCCCGATATTTTTTTGACGATCCGAGCCATCCAATGTGTTCAAAAGGTGTTTTCAAGGGTCCATGCGGGAAATCTTCAAAAAAAAAAAAAATACCGGGAAGGGCTTGATCCAAGCAGTTTTCGCAAAACTGTAAAATGTACAGTTATTTTACAGTTTTGCGAAAAACTGCTTGGATCAAGCCCTTCCCGGTATTTTTTTTGAAGATTTCCCGCGTGGACCTTGGAAAACACCTTTTGAACACATTGGACGGCTCGGATTTCCCAAAAATAATTTTTAAAAGCATCAAAACACCGAAAAACCCTTCAATCCGGGAAATCCGGGATCCTTGATAGGATAATTCGTGTATATATATATATTAATGATGTCACTATCTGAGGCTGTAATCCATATTCGAGGTGTGACATCTTATGTATTGATGACATCACTTTTTGCACCTAACATTTTGATTAATTTTCTTTCCCTAATCGGTTTTGTATGTACCTCTTTAAGGTTATCCCTGCACTCTTTAGGTTGTATTCCAAGTTGTCATGTGCCAGCCATCTACGGTAACCGCTTCGGACGACATCATCCACATGTATTTAAATGATTCATATATTAGGCGGTTTGTAACACTCGCCACATCACAAGCGAGCCACACACAGTAACCGCTTCAGATAATATCATCCATGACGTATTGGATAAGGCGGTTACGTGCACATGGCCAAACCGCCTTCCATAATCCTTGCGAGTAATTTTGGATTTTCTCGGAAAACTTGACACGTCCGGATTAATCTTGTCTAGGCCGGAAGATCCGGATTGCAAACCAAGACGACTCGTCTCGGTGTCATCTTCCTGACCTGTCATTTATCTCGATCCGGCTTAGCTGTTCGAGTCTATTTGGTCTTCTCTCGAAGCCGGGCCTCTGACCCGAGTCCTACTAGGCTCCTAAGTATATTCAGCCCACTACAGTGATCATCACAAGATTCACACAAGATATTATTGACTTTAATATTTTTGCATTGAATTATGTCAAGTGATGACTCTGAGTTATTTTCATCAAATTATTTTGGCTCAGTCACAACTGTAAAACCCATGTTTTTACAGAACCATGTCGCTTGAATATCACTTGACCATAAATTATCGTTTTCCAAAACCCCTTGGTCAAAATCCCGGGCGCTACACCATTGAAAAACGTATCGTAAGGCCGTGAGGTTTTTGGATCTCCATATGGACTTATTTTTTATCTTGGATTTGGATTACTCATGTCTTAGGGGCTAGGTGTTTTCCTCTGATACTTCATGTGTACTCTGACCTCGATGTTCGTTTTGTGAAGAGAGCATTATGCTCGTGTTAGGGTGTAGGCATTAGCTTCCTATAATGCTTCATTGTATTTTCCTTTTCCTTGTATTTGCTTCGAGATCCTTGTAAGTGCCGGATGGCATTTTGATGAATATAATATAACGATGAGTTTCGGATTAAAAAAAAAAAACCATTAGAAGGCATAACATATTATGCCATAAACATTGTAGCAATTCCTAAAAAAAAAAAAAAACCAAACCAAACCAAACCAAAAAATTTAACTGTTTTTCACCATTCACCCAATACTCTTGCCTCCAGCATATGGATAAACAGCAAAGAAAGCCTGAACCAGACTCAGGAGTAGAAGCAATAAACCAGCCAATGCCGAAGTAAAAGACCACGGGGTGTCGAAATATTTTTTCTTGAATCCAGCCCATTGCACATGCCAACCATTCCTGGAATACCCATTCACATCCTCAAACACCTTGGACAGATAATTACTATTATTCTCAATGTCAAAAGCCACTTCTTTGCCCAAATTATTGAAGAAATGAACCAACTCCTTGTCGTTCGCAAAATAATTCTCCATAATTTCATTGTCACATAGAAATCCCACGTCATTAGGGTTGTTGATGAGACACCCCATGAATGTCGTATAAGCAGTCATGTGTTTCGAGCAATGACGGCAACACTGCTCGAACGCAACAGAGTTCAGGAAAAACGAGGTGATGAAAGTGTCTATATCAATATCTGTGGAATTTCCAGTACCCCGTTGCAAAATCTAATTTCCAAGAACGACATCTCATCCTTTTTGGCCTTGAACTTGATTCCAGCCGCCTCAAGTTTTTTCGCTCAAGGGATCAATTGAAGCAATGGAATGTCATTTTTCCCTTTCCTCCTAGCAAAGCAATAATTCACATTTTTCGTCATCTTTTGTGGAGTCCGACGAGGGATAAAACTCTTCCGAAAGAAATCAAGTAGATGTTTCCCTTCAAGTTCGAGATTTTCACACCTCTTCAAAACCTCATCAGGCCGCCTATCAAACGTGTAACTAAAAAACTCGCGAATCAGTCCCGCTAGCGACTGATTACCATCACCAGATATCGTAACTCTAGTGTTCTCAAACAAAGTTTGAAGTACGAAAAACGGAATCTGGTTTTCCAACCGAAGGAGATCTCTTGAGAGGAAAGGGGGCATCCAAGCGATGTTGAAAATAGGATTGTCTGGATGACTAGGTGCCACCCTTCCGACTTTGGATATGAGTTCAATGATAAATAACACGTCGAGTACCATCATTTGTATGAGATCGAAGCTGCTGAAATGGATGAATTCTGAGTAACATTCTCGGATTCGTTTTTCCATGGGGGCGATGATTCTCAACAATGTCGTCTCGATCCGCCTAATTACGAATACGACCCCGATGAAGACTTGAGTATCACTTTATATTGTTTCAAAAATCTACCGGAAGACGATCAACTACAGCTGATTACAGAAGCCTCCGACGAAGTTGGTGATCAAGTTGTCATTAGCAAAATCGAGAAACTCCCCAAAGAAAGCGAGGAGCCCTACTCTTTCCAATTTCATTTGTATACTATCGTCTTTTTGTTCCTTTTTCATTCTCAAATGAAAGAGTGCTGACTAAATTAATTACTCGTATTTAACATAGCTGATATTCTCGTGGTTAGTGATTAATTCGAAGCTCAATTTCACAATTTATGCATCGTAAATTCTTATTAGAATTTAAAATAAGCATGACGGGAGGGGCACCCTAATATAACCGTCCACTAATTAGGACCATGACCCTTGAATCTTGCTCCTTTGAATTTCTTCAATCCCGCCCATGTTGAATAATTGACAAGTGTCCTTGTTTGGCCGTAAATAACTACCCATTTTCTTAACAAATTCTCACATGTTATTTCGGCTCAATAAGTAATTCAAATTTTGAAAAGAAACTTCCTAAAATTTAGGAAACTGCCTAGAGATAATTATCTCCTGAATTGTAGGAATTTTAAACTGATCACATGTCTGAGGACATCTTGCCACGTGTAGGGTCCAGATATGGTAGAAACACCGATTTGTGACTTTCTGATACTATTGAGGAGACTATTTGGTTTAAATTTTTTGTTAATTGTCATTCGACTATTGTTGTGATTCATTAATCAGTTAAATATCTCGTTGATACTATTTGTTGATGATCTATTGACTTCATCGTTCATTATTTAGTTTGTTGACACTAATCGTTGAGTCATCGATCCTTATTATTTGAAATCATTTCTTTGATGCCCTCAATTATCCTTTGCCTATTCGTACGCCACATTTTATTGTTTATCCTTAGCATGCTTGACAACTCACTAAGCTTTCACCTTACGGATTTCATCCACATTTTTTTTTCAGGTTAGTTTTGGAGCACAGTAGTAAATTTTGAGACAATATGAGGACCCACCAGTTGGACCTCCAGGGCATTTACTTATTTATTTCTTTCAGTTGTGTCCAACAATTTATGCTCTTAAGTTGTTATTTAGCATTTTCATTGTTAAATGTGGACTTGGACGTCTGGAAAGTTAGGAAAGTTACAAATGATCACACATAAAACTATGGATGGGCATCGAGTCGTGTTCGTGTCATGTCATAAAACTATGATCCCAACCCAACTAGGACATTTGGAAAGCTTTGTCCTAATAGTCGTTTTCGGTCTTCCTAAAAGCCAAAAAAATCAATGGAATCGCCGTGCTATGTACGCTGATCAGGTCTTCCCATTCTCTAGTCTCAATCCAACGGAGAAATTGTCACTTCACATCATCTGATTATATACGAAGGATGCACCTAGCTAGCAAGTCATGTCAAGTGGGGTGGTCACCATGCACCCGAACAATTATTTGCTATTGAGCCCTGCATCAATGTGTAATTTATGAGAAACCTTGAGCACCACATGGCGGTATCTCATGGGCACTACATAATTTCTCGATCGGCACTCTTCAAATATTTACAATGTACCACTCTCCCTTATGGCACTAGAATACAAACACAACCATCGCATGCAGATCAATGTTGAAGAGATGGAAGATGAACTGAAGATACTTTTCAAGAAAGTCATTATGGGAAATTAAAATTTAGTAAAAAAGGACCAAATATCATTGAGTTAGTTACAAGTCTGGATTAAGGGATGGCAAGGTGGACTAGTGGTCTGATGCGCTAACGTTTTATGTGTTAGGATTTTCGAATTCCACAACGCCCTACGGATCTTGAGAACAATGAATCGTATAACAAAAAAACAAACTGCGCGTAATGGAAAAACGAAAGAAAAACGAGACACAAGATATATGTGAAAAATTCAACATGAGGAAAAACCACGGGAGCCACACTAGTCTACTATGAAATTAAAATTAAGAGTACAAGTCTTCTCGCAATATCTCTAAAATCTGCGTTTTCTCTCCTCTCTGTTTTTCTCTAAAAACTGATAACCCTAATTATTAGCAAACTGCAATATAAATAGACTAGGGATTGCCCGTGCCTAAAGGCACGAAGCAGCGCGTTTTGAACGCAATTTAAATGAATTATCACTTTCTACTATTGACCATCTCGCCAGCCAAGCTAACTTCTGCTAAAAATAATGTTTTCAAATAAGCTTTAAACAGATTTCATCTAATTAACTACATTAAATCTTTATGGCATACATCAATTCAATGCATCCAAAAAGTATGTCAAAAAATAGCAATTGCTGTAATACTTTAGAAATACCTAAAATATAAATAAATCTCACATGGAAATATTAACAGCTAAAAAAAAAACAAAAAATGAATACCAAAAGAGAAGTGTAAAGAGAGTATCTTCCTCATAAACTTCTCGAGACATGTTCTTCCAAATCTTTTTATTCGTCACTTTTGACCATGAATGTTTGAACTTTCTCATCATCAATTTTCTAAATGTCTTCAACTGTCTCCATCACTCTTGAATACCTATTTCGTCCAAAGAGAAAAATTAAGAACATGAACAACAATATAAAACATTTAAGAAAATAATTAAATAAGTAAGCTAAAATTCCCTCTTGCATAATAAAATGTTTATGAAATAAGTTACCTTAACCATAGCTCTCATCTATTCTTCCCAACACTATCGCGGTAGGATCATAACCTGTACATGTATATTACCTTAACACATCTCATTTCTTTTCATACAAAAGAAAAAATATCCACGGAGATAAACAGTGTACTACTCCACACAACACGGCCCGAAAGGCCTCAAAACATCTAACCCTGGGAGGGAGGGAGAGAACGTGTAGAATAACAAAAAAAAAAAAAATTGACTACCTCTTCTCTTGACAAAGCAGAGGTAATGAACCTCTCTTTCTCCAATCAAGGTATGTAGGAAGCTGATTTCTGCTCTTCTTGGAGAAGCTTATGAATTAGAAGAATTGTGTGTGTGCTTATAAAAGGAAAACCTAAGTTTCAGCATGGATTATTAAGGAAAACATAGACTCATTTTTTAAGGAAAACATATGTGAATGCTAATTAGTAAAGAAAAATATAATTATCAACTTTTAAAAAAATGGTTATTTCCTTTCTGTAAATAAATCCAAAAGGTGTTTGTTTCCTTTTTGAATGTAGGAAAATCAACCTAAAGAAAACAACTTAAAATCAATTATTGAGTTGAATATAGGGAAATTAAATAGGAAAACCATTTGTTTAGTTGATTTGAATTCAAAAGGAAAGTCAATCATTTTTTAAGGAAACAGTGTAACAGCAATCAATGAAAATAATTTAGTCATCAGGTTATAATGGTTTATATTAGGAAGTATTCTCTTGATACGGCTACAATTAACATAAAATGTCGATCAGATAGTTGTAGAGAGTGCTGGGTTTGTATGTGTAAACAAAAACCACTCTGTTTTATAATATAGATTCCTTTAATTTATGGTTTTGAATTTTGAAATGAAAGTATTTTCAGCCCTTGGATTAGTTGAGAAGAAACTTTAAAATTTAATCACAACCCTCCAATGTGCCACAAAGGACAGTTGTGAGAGGGAGATTTTGCAAAACCTTTGTGTAATGTAATATAGATTGGGTCCTAATTATTAGCAAACTGCAATATAAATAGATTGGGTCCTATGACCAAAATTACACACCGCTGGTGGCTCTGCCCCCTACACCTCCGGGCCAGACCACTGTTGAAGGTTGTCTGCACCCCAACATTATGTGTAGCCCAACGCAGCCCATTGAGTTCTTGTCTGGATGGAAAATGGGGAAAAACAAAAAACGCCAAGCATAAGCAGCCTCATTTGGCTAGAATTATGACGCGTTTTCTCGTCTTATTTCAAGTCTTACACCAATCATGTGTGCCTCTCGATTATCCTTTATTATATAAGTGAACTTTTTTTTTTGTTATCCTAAATTATTGTTTTCACTATTTCGTTATTATCTCCTTTTTTTTTATAGCTCATTATGTAGCTTTCCGTGTGTGTGCGCACGCGCGTATATGTATAAATGTATAATATAATATAATATAATAAAAAACTAGATAGTAGATACTATTTTTCGGCTCGATTAGAGGAATAAAAAAAAATCCAAAGTAATCAAATTTGATAAAAGTTCAGATATGATGATACCACATACAAAAAAGACAATCGTTGACTTCATCGTTCATTATTTAATTAGTTTGCGGACACTGATCGTTGAGTCATCGATCCTTATTATTTGAAATAATTTCTTTGATGCCCACAATTATCCTTTGTCTATTCGCAACATTGTATTGTTTATCCTTAGCATGACTCGCTAAGCTTTCCACCTTATAGATTTCATCCACGTTTTTTTCCAAGTTAGTTGTGGAGCATAGAAGTAAATTCTGAGACAGACCCACCAGTTAAACCTCCAGGACATTTACTTATTCATTTCTTTTAGTTGTGTCCAACAATTTATGCTCTTTTTTTTTTAGCATTTTCATTGTTAAATGTGGGGACGTTTGGAAAGTTACAAATGATCACACATAAAACTTTGATCCCAACCCATCCAGGACGTTTGGAAAGCTGTCCTAATAGTCGTTTTCGGTCTTCTTGAAAGCCAAAAAAATTGATGGAATCACCGTGCTATGTACGCTGATCAAGTCGTCCCATTCTCTAGTCTCCCTCTCAAATCTCAATCCAACGGAGAAGTCTTGTCACTTCACATCATCTGATTATATACGAAGGATGGACCTAGCTAGCAAGTCATGTCAAGTGGAGTGGAGTCGCCATGCACCCGAACAATTATTTGCTGTTGAGCCAAGCATCAATGTGTAATTTATGAGAGGTCCCGAACACCACGTGACGGCATCTCATGGGCACTACATAATTTCTCGATCGGCACTCTTCAAATATTTACAATGTACTACTCTCCCTTTACGACATAAGAGACTGGAAATTAATGTAAAAAACATGAAACTCGTATTGTAACAAATTACTACTCGTTGAAATGTTTGATAACATTATATACTTCCTCTACTCGATCACCACTGATTTGGAGTTCAAATCTTGAAGAAATTAACCTTGGAGAAAACAATCTCAGTGGAGTTATTTCAAATTCTAACACAAATGCGACCAGCCTGGCAACCTGGTAGATCTTGACTTTTCTAACAACATGTTCACTGGTTCAATTCCATACTCACTTGGGAATTTAAAATTCCAAGAGACACTGATCACTTTTGGGAAAACCACTTAACTGGTGACTTTTGTTCATCACAGAATTGAGCTTCTTCACTTTCTTGATAAATCCAGACGTTTAACATACTTAGTATTGTCATATAATCTTCTGAATGGCATTCTTCCGCCGACAATCGGATCTCCTCTTCTATCCAATAAGTTTATATGTGAGACTATGAGATCGATGGTAAAATTTCTAGTGAAATTCGTAATTTAAGTAGTTTGATCACTTTATCTGCAAGTAGCAATAACTTAACTAGGTTTGTTCCGATGACAATCAAAGGTCTACAGAACCTCCAAGGATTATTTTTGGACGAGAATATATTATAAGATACCATTCCATGGACGCGATGGGTTGAGAGTCTTGAGACTCTCTCTCTCTCTCTCTCTCTCTCTCTCTCTCTCTCTCATCTAGATACCAAAGTATGTGGCAGCAAAATCATTATCCCAAATGGTAGAAACCATGATCACAATAAACTTTTTCCACACAAGTAGCTTTCCCCATAGCTTTGAATGAGTTAGAAGTTGGCAATAATTTCGAGATTTCTTCCCCACAATATCGGTGCCTCAAGCATGCAAACAAAAGTGGGACCGGGAGAAAACAAAAACTCAACCCACAATAGGGGGTATATATCAGTTTGGAGAAAACTAAAACTAGCCTTTCAATATTCCCCATAGGGCTAGCTGGGAATCATTTTCCCTTGATTACAGGATTCTTCCATTAACATTTGGGTCTTCTTGTCGTGGGAAAATGTTTTATGGTAGACACTGGTGAACAGTGGCGGTTCCAGGAATTTTTCTAAGAGTGTTCACAAATTCTTATGCTCTACTACCTCTATAAACCACAACTAAATATAGATAAAAAAAATTTCCACTAATATTGACAATGTCACCCAAAAACAGCGGATAAAGTATATTACAATTGCCCTTGACGAGTTTTTTATACTTTGAACTTGGGCTTTTTTATTGGCCAAAGTGTTCAATACTTGGATTTTTTTATTGGGCAAGATGTTTGATTTATTAGAGCCAGGTGTTCAATTTAGTTGGGGCAAGGTGTTCAACAATGGACTACCTAAAAATTTCTACATGTATTCTAAGAAAAAAAATTCTTTTTTGGGTGGTCATGTGACTATCCAAAGCTACATGTGCAGCCGCCCCTGGATTTGTCTCCTTTCTCAGTTGATAATCCTCGCTCCGTCCTTGCTTCTACTACTATTATTTATTTAGGGTTCTCTAATGAAAAATAGGAAAATAACAAAAAAAATTAAGAAGAATTGTGCCCGTACGAACTGGACACATTAATTCCCACTTCCCACCTATGACCAATTGAAGTTAACGCTTTTGTCTTAGGGGTATTCCATTAAGTGAGTTTTTTATTTTTTAAAATTAATTGGCTTTTATCAGTTTTTTATATGATGTATTGTGAGATAATGACATATTTTAATTTTTGAAAAAAACTATTTTTTGTTAGTGGAACACCCATCAAGAAGAAAAAGAAATCGATGTTTTTGTTTGATGAGAGCAAGTGGGGTTGAGCTAGAGGAGTTTTAACTTTTTTAAGAGTTCACGTGGCACCAGAGTTTTAACTTTTTTAAGAGTTCACGTGGCACCAGATTATATATATGAAACAGTAAAATCAAGAGAAAAACACGACACACAATATACGTGGTTTGGCCAAATCGGACCTACATCCATGGGGAGGGGGGTATCACTATAATCCGGAGAAAATCCGTGTTCTTGTGTTACACACTCACACTCAATCTCACAATAATGAAATCTTCACCAGTTCTCTCGTGTATCTCTCTCTCTGGGGAGCCACAACCGGCCCCCCTCTCACACCCTCTGCCTCTCTCCTTACATTGTGCTACCACTATCATAACCTAGGCATCACAGAGTATACGAAAGAGAGAGAAGCAAAATATACCAACACAAAAATCAAGCCACAATTGGCAAGGGCAAAATTGGAGAAATATCAAAATTGGTAGGGGTAAATTCGGGAGAATTGAACCAAATGTGGCAAGCCACCCATTTGGGCCAACTCTCTCATTTATATACACGGTATTGATGAATTTTCATATTAACCACGCAGAAAAAAGATGCATTGAAGAAGAGCAAATTAACAAAAAAAAACAAAAGGGGACAATAACATGTAACGTGTAAGGGGGTAGGATTTCCAAGAGAAGTTTTTTTTTTTTTTTTTCACGGTAAAGAGAATTTTATTAATCAACTATCGGATTTCCAAGAGAAGTCAATTAGATAGTTGGGAAAACAGAGTTAAAACAAAGTTCACACTGTCTAATCCACAAAAACAACTTGCCTCATGCCCACATAGTAGTGCTCATCTCAAAGCTGAGATCAGGGTCGGTCCTGATATATATAGGCCTAAAGCGAACTTTAATTAAATGAGCCCCTTGCGTTTTTTTTCCTTTTTTCAAAGCATTCAATGCAAGTGACTAAATAATTTAAAAAATAGTAAACATGGGATTTTAACTTCGTAAGTTAACTAAAACAAGCTTTTAAAAAAATTAATACCATTCTAACAAAAGGAATCAAACATAACAAGTCCCGCTCATTTTTAAACTAATCCCATTATTAATTTTAATTGTAAGATAGTAATATTTATAACAAGAAGAGAATTCTTTAACATTTTTAATCTAATAGAAAAAAAGAAAAAAGAATATACAAGACTAATAGATTAATATAGAAAACCAAGAAAAGGCATGTTGTGCCAAAAGGAGCTCTCAGGTTTCGAACGAAGGGCCTCTTGGTTATCAAGAGTACACGCTTTTGGCCTTTGCCAAAGATAACTTCTGTTATGTTTCGGAAAACATATATTTATATACACATACATGGCGGTTCTATGGACACAACAAATAACACAACATTCGACACAATAATAATCGGAGTTCCACGCTTACAATCGGACCCGTTCAAGTTGTTTAAAATGTGTTTTTAAAATTACTTGTAAAAAATCCACTTATTTGGATATCGGTAAAAGCTTGATCAGTTCATTCAAATTTATCTTGTAAAATTTGACAAGAATCAACTAAATGAACTGATCAAGCCCTTATTGATGTTCAAATGAGTTGATTTTTTACAGGTAATCTTAAAAACATATTTTAAATAAATTGAATAGCTCCGATTATTTGCGTGGGGTTCACAAAAAAAAATTTGTGTCAAATGTTGTGTTATTTATTGTGTTAACGGAACCGCTCCCATATACATATAATATAAATTTCTTATATTAGAGAGGACCATTAAATTTTGCTTAATTTTTCGGGCCTAAAGCGGCCGCAACTCCCGCTTTAGGACATGGCCGGTACTAGTTGACGTGTCCAATGATTAGTGAAGAAAGTAAAGAAATCATATATACAACATTTCCTGAACGTAAAACATTTCTCTTACGTACGTATTCCGTATGGTTTTGGTTTTTTCAGAAAATTCCTTCAGACGGCCATGCCAAAAGAAATTCCTGGTGCAAGTTGTTTAATGAATGTAAAATGCAAGAGGAACTGAAAGGAAAGTTTCAGAACCATTAATCCATTTATGTGGTTGAATATTGATTCTGTTACTATTGTTGTTCTATCGTAGCTAGCTTCAAAAAACCAACATGAAGTCTCATTCCAGAGGTGTGCACTTTTTTTTTTCCCCTGATAGTATAAATTGAATTTTGCTATTAGCAAAAAGTTGAATTTCAAAATCGAATAATTTGATTGTAAAGATAAAAATTGAGATTTTTGGTCGGTGGTAATTTTGAGGATAATAGTTTTGTATAGACCATAGGGTTGCGTAATTTTTTTTATCTTTAGTCAATTATTTTAATATTTTAACTAACTTTTTTGCTTTTTGAATAGAGATATGCAATATACATCAAAAATGGAAAAAATAAATGAAAATTTTGATTAAAAAAAATCATTAAAGATGAAAAAACACAGATGATGAAACAGAGAAAACTTTTAGTAATAACTTAACTAAACTATGAAAAAAACAATAAAGAATTGTTATAGGGTCCATTATAGCTTTTTGTAGCACCTCTAGTCCACCTAATGTATTCATAACATCTCTAATCCACCAAACCACTTTTTTTATTCTCTTAGGTCCGTTCTATTTTTTTACTAGACAAATGTACTCTTACTTTAAATTTAATACATAATATACATTTACCGGAAAAGTCGCCGGCACCGGAAAGTCTGCCGAAAAAGCCGCCGGGAAATTGGACTTCGCCGGAAAACTCTGCCGGCGCCGAAAAATTCGCCAGAAAATTGGACTTCGCCGGAAAATTGACTGGCGCAGATGTGGTTATCTGAACTATGTCATTTTTTTTTAAAACCTACTTAGGATCAGATGTGGTTATCTTGACTCGCAAGAGGTGGTTATCTGTACTCATAAGATGTGGTTATCTGGGCATATTTTTGTTTAAAACTTACTTGGGATCAAGTCCTCAACCACCCAAGCACTACAAGGTAGCAGCACAAACCCTCTGCTTTTGACATAAAATTTTATTAGAAATTTAACTGAAAATTAAATAAAACAAAAAAAAACCACTTTTTCAAAATGGAGGTGGTTACCTGGACTCAAAAGAGATGGTTATCTAAACTCATAAGATGTGATTATCTGGACTCTATTTAAGATAACAACATTTCAAAATGGATAATTCTTAACTGAAGCAAAAAAAAAAAAAAAAAATCCAAAACCCAGTCGTCTCCCTCACCCCACTCCCATTCGAGAGATGGAGAAGGGCGAGCGCCCACCATGACAGCGAGCACCCACCACCTCCGGTGACGCCATTCATCCCTCACCGTTTGTATTGCCGGCCGGGAGTTACTAGAAGAAGCGTAATCCAGATCCAGATCCAATTCCTCGTCGGCGGTGAGTTCCTAGGAATTTGCGTTTCTCAGTGCGTCGCTGGCGGTGGAGACGGTGAGAGATGAACGGAAATACAGATGAACGACAACGAGGGATGAACGGCAATACAGATGAACGACGGTGAGAGATGAACGGCAATACGACGGTGCTGCTGGAACCCAACGGGACAAACGCCTGCTGCTAGAACCCACTTTCGCCGCTGCCACCGCCGGTGGTGGAGCTGAGCTGTGACGTCGTGGCACCGTTGGTTCCAGTGAGGGAAGAGTAGGAAGAAGGGACGGCGAGGATTTGGTCGAGGATTTGATCCGGAGCTGCTGATGATGGGGGTAGTTGGGTCTTTTGTTATTCTAGTGGATCTTATGTCTTAGAGAATATTTGGGTGGACCTTAGACTCTAGGAAATTGCTATAATGGACCCTATACCAACTCTCCCAAAAAACAAAGCCAGGCTGTGTTCTTTTAGACATTTTGGTTTAGTTTAGTTTTCCAATCATTACCTATTTATCTCTTGAAATATTACTCTTCTTTACAATTATTATTCTCATTTCTCTCTACTTTAGTTTAGTTTTCCAGTCATTACCTATTTATCTCTTGAAATATTACTCTTCTTTTCAATTATTATTCTCATCTCTGTCACTCTCTCTCTCTCTCTCTCTCTCTCTCTCTCTCTCTCTCTCTACTTGTTACGCTTATTTCCGATCATTATTCTATTTCTCTCTCCACTCATTACCTCTAAAATCAGCTATGATTTTAACACTTGGTGAACTCAGGGCATCCACAGTGGGCTCTTAAAATGGTTCCTAGGTGAGTCTCCTAAAATTTAGCAAGCCATTTGATCAATAATGGTCTTCAATGAGCTCTCAATACAAGCTCTCAATGGTAACTCCTAAACATGGCTCCTAATCCATTAGTTAAATCTAAGTAGCCTTATGGCTAGCTCCAAGTGGGACCCAAACACTTTTTAATCTTTTTAGACTTATCAATTTAGGAGACCCACACTTTTTATTATTATTTTTCACAAAATAGAGAATGCTCTTGCTAGCTCATTAAGTACACATATGCTCCCTAAATTTAGCAAACTCTAGGAGTGAAAAATGGGGCCTAATTAGACTTGTGTGTACATCTTAGGAGTCAACTTGTGAGCTATTTTTAGGGAGTCCACTGTAGATGCCCTCATGTGCTAAAATCATGGTTGATTTTAACAACTGAGTTACTAAAATCCTTTAAAACTCAAAACAAACAAAGCTCATCAGTTTTTGCTCAAAATTGATTTTTTTAGTCTATTATATCTCCAAGTACTTGGGTTGAAGATATTTGTAAATAATTGTACCACGTTGCAAGCGGCAAAACCACTAGTAAGATAGAAATAGATGAGCCTGCGGTGCCCACCCCAGCTCCAATAGTCAAAATCCAAAATTCAAATTTCAGGAAGATGTTTCCGACTACCATCCTTGTCTTCTTAAGGGCTAGCCAAATTTAACTGTACAGTACTCCTAGCTAGAGGAGTAAAACTGGAAAATACTCCAAGATTCAGTCCACTCCTAAAATGGGAGAAATCGTGGAAACAGACCAGCTTAGCTACCTGATCACAATCAAAGAAATGGAAGACAAAATCAATGAAACCCCCAAACTACTCAACCACACAGCCGGAGAAGAATCCTGTTGCATTTTCAGAGTCCCTCAACACCTAGTCCAAATCAACGAAAAAGCCTACCACCCTCAAATGCTCTCAATTGGCCCATACCACCATGGAAAACCACACCTCAACATGATCGAAGAGCTCAAGTGGAAGTACCTCGGCCAACTCCTTGCTAGAACCCCTCAAAACGGCCTAAAACTCGACGGATACCTGAAACTTGTTGCCTCCATGGAAAACCGAATCCGAGATTGTTACTCAGAAGTCATCCCTTTCAAAGGTTTCGACCTCATTAAAATGATGGTACTCGACGGCTTATTTATCATTGAGCATCTATCCAAATGGGGAGGTTTTACGAAATGGGTTGGATTTGTACTTCCCTCGACGAAGATCTCCTCCGGTTGGAAAATCAGATTCAGTTTTTCGTACTTCAAACTTTGTTTGATAACACGAGAGATACGAGGAGACCTGGTGGTGATGAACAATCGCTAGCGAAACTATTTGTCGGTTTTTTTAACCATGTGATGCGAAGGCCTGATGAGGTTTTGAAGAGGATTGGAAATGTTGAAGGGAAACATCTACTTGATTTATTTCGGTTGAGTTTTATCCCTGCTTCACCTCAACAAAAACCGAGAAATAAAGACGTTCAATTGATCCCTAGCGTGGAAAAACTCGACGCAGCTGGAATCAAGTTCAAGGCTACAAAGTGTGACACGTTCTTGGATATTAGATTTCGCGACGGGGTACTGGAAATTCCACACATACGGATCTACGACTCGACCACCTTGTTTTTCCTAAACTCTGTTGCGTTCGAGCAGTGTTATTCTAGTTATTGCTCCAATCACATGACTGCTTATGTGGTCTTCATGGGGCTCCTCATCAAAAACCCTAGTGACGTGGGGTTTTTGTGCGATAGAGAAATTATTGGGAATTTTATCGGGACCGAAAAGGAGGTGGTTCAATTCTTTGATAATTTGGGGAAAGAAGTGGTTTGTGACTTTGCGAATAATTATCTGTCCAAAGTGGCTGAGGATGTGAATGAGTATCGAAGGAGTGGTTGGCATGTGCAATGGGCCGGATTCAAGCACACTTATTTCAACACCCCATGGGCTTTTATTTCGGCATTGGCCGCTTTAACTCTTCTACTCCTGACTATGATTCAGGCTTTCTTTGCTGTTTATCCATATGCGGGAGGCAAGCCTAAAGGGTGAATGGTGAAAAACAGTTATAGTAGTAATTAAATTGTTCAGTTTGGTGTTAGTTTTTTTTTTAGCTCTTTTGTCTTATGGATGCTTGGTTAGGCAGTTTTAGTATATATTATATATGCTTCTGAGATTACAAAATATCATCCACTTTTACAAACTTCATTGGGTGTGAGTCTTTCAGATTATATTTTGAGCTTACACTATATCTATTTGAGCATATGGGAAGTTATCGGTTCGTGGTGAAAGTTTTAGCCACACACAAAACTTTCCAGGGATTATTGTATCTGGAGGGGAGCATCGATCTACCCGGTGCAAGAGGGGGATCTATCTTCTTTTCTTTTAGGAGAGCACTTCACGCGTTCCTAAATCCACAGGCTTTTCTATACCCTTTAATCTCTTCATTGAATTGTTATCTTTGTTTTATTATTATTTCATCTTGTTGAGTTTCTACAGAAATTTCAGCGATTTTTTCAGCATCTTTTCCTTTCGTCGTTCATATTTTGGTGGGCGTTGTCTTCCATTTTTGAGTTTTGGGTGACATTTGTCGTTGCGCCCTTGGTTTGCTTAATCTTTGATCTTCTTCAAAGGTTAATAATTTTTTTTTTACCGAGAAAAAAAAGAAGTTAAATTGTGTATGATTTCTCACAAGTAAAATGCCGCCTTGCTGTGACTCAAAACTGACATCCATCCCGAGTTCAAAAAACTGATTTGATTGTTCCAGTCGTAGATATTAATGAGTAAAACATTCCCGAAAAAAAATATCAAGTCAATCGAACATCAATAACTACCTGATCGAATGCATTCCTTTTTTGAAATGCAGCCACATCCATGACTTATTTATTTAAAGTGATTTATATATTTGATGATATCACTCTCTGAAAGGCTGTAATCCACATCCGATTTGCGATATTGTCTAATACTTGGATGATTTCACTTTTTGCACCCACCATTTTATTTAATTTTCTTTCTAAAGGTTTATTTGTTGGGTGTTTTTTTTTTTTTTTTTTGATCTGGTATTTATTCGGCGTTTGTTCGCAAAATTCAAGTCAATGGGAGCGTTAGCTCAGCTTAGCCCTATGCAAAATTATTATTAAAAGTTTACTTGGTCAAATGTTACCACATATAAACTGCTGATGTAGAACATATAAACTGATATGACTTTAAACTGACATCTATCCTGAATCCTAAATTAATTTTGATCCAAACCGTTCCTGTTATAGATCTTGATGAGTGAAACATTTGTGGAAAATAAAAATCAAGTTAATCGGGTATTAATGACCACATGATCGAATGAAACCCTATTTTGATGAGTGGCGGACAAAAAAATTTGCGATCATCTTTTCTAGTGCAACTATTTAGGCCACTGAATCACCAATGTTCGGTTGACTTGATGTTTTACCAGCTATTGTACTACGTTGAGATCTATTAACGCGAACGATCCTATTCAAGTTTAAGTTTTTGGGCTCGGGATTCAATCCGTTTTTGCAACTCACATGAGCCCGCGGTGCCCGAAAACCCAGCTCCAATTGTCAAAACCCTCTAGCTAGGTAGTTTCCTGGCAGTTGAGATTTGAGGAGGATGTTAACTCCAACTACCATCCTTGTCTTCTCAAGTACTAGCCAAATGGGTTGAGGAGTAAAACTGAAAAACAAGATTGAATCATCAACACCAGAAATGGAAGAAAAAGCAGAAACAGACCACCACCACTGCTTGATCACAATCAAAGAAGTGGAGGAAATGGAAGAGAGAATCAAGAAAACGCCGAAACTACTCAACCAAACAGCCGGAAAAGAATCCTGTTGCATTTTCAGAGTCCCTCAGAGCCTAGTCGAAATCAACGAAAAAGCCTACCACCCTCGAATACTCTCAATCGGCCCATACCACCACGGAAAACCGCACCTCAACATGATCGAAGAGCACAAGTGGAAATTCCTCGGCGAACTCCTCGCGAGAACCCCTCCAAACGGGCTAAAACTAGACGGATTCCTGAAACTTGTCGCGTCCATGGAAAACCGAATCCGAGATTGTTACTCAGAATTCATCCATTTCACCAGCTTCGATCTCGTAAAAATGATGGTGCTCGACGGGTTATTCATCATTGAGCTTATATCCAAAACTCTGAGTGTGGCTCCTAGTGATCCAGATGATCCTATTTTCAACATGGCTTGGATTTTCCCTTTCCTCGGCAGAGATCTCCTCCGGTTGGAAAATCAGATTCCATTTTTCGTACTTCAAACTTTGTTCGAAAATACGAGAGTTACCAGATCTTGTGGTGCTGATCGATCGCTAGCGAAACTGATTCTCGGGTTTTTTAATTATATGATGGAAAGGCCTGATGGGGTTTTAGAGAGGTTTGGAAATCTTGAAGGGAAACATCTACTTGATTTCTTCCGGTTGAGTTTTATCCCTCCTCCACCACATCAACAAAAACCGAGGAGGAAAGGTAAAAATGAATTTCTTGAATTGATCCCTTGCGCGAAAAAACTCGACGCTGCTGGAATTGAGTTCAAGCCCAAAAAGGGTGACACGGTCTTGGCAATCAGATTTCACAACGGGGTACTGGAAATTCCGCACATATCGATTGACGATTTTATCACCGCGTTTTTGCTAAACTCTGTTGCGTTCGAGCAGTGTTACAGTCACTGCCCGAAGCACATGACCGCTTACGCGACCTTCATGGGGTGCCTCATCAACAACCCCAGTGACGCGGAGTTTCTGTGTGAACAGAAAATTGTGGAGAATTATTTCGGGACGGCCGACGACCTGACTCATTTCTTCAATAATTTGGGGAAAGAAGTGTCTTTTGACATCGGGAATAATTATTTGTCCAATGTGTTTGTGGATGTGAATGAGTATTCGAGGAATGGTTGGCATGTGCGATGGGCTGAATTCAAGGACACTTACTTCAACAGCCCATGGTCTTTTATTTCGGCATTAGCTGCTTCTATACTTCTGCTCCTGACTATGATTCAGGCTTTCTTTGCTGTTTATCCATTTGCTGGAGGCAAGCCTATTGGGTCATAATAGTTTACTTTTGTACATATCATTTTACATGTACATCCACATATTTGATTTTGGAACAAGGGTTTCGATTCGAACACGTTTTGTCTTCGCGCGTTTTGATCCTTTTTTCAGTAGTCCTTTTAATTGCTTTTCGAGATGGAACTCATTTTCCGCGAAATGCTACATGATAATGAGCATAATAACTGGGGATTTCTTTGCCCTTAATTACCTCTCTGCAGAGCCCTTTATCCTCTGTTCTTTCCAAACCCACGTTCCAATATGTTTGCACGAACAAGTTAAGCCCAATATTTTTCTCAGTAGAAATGCCTAAGAGCCTAACAGGGTTACATTCAATTCGACCCGCCCGCCAAATTTCATAAGTGTACGAACCCACTCGCAAGGATGGAGCCAATGGGGCTTGTATGAGCAAGTTGACTATAGATATAGCCCCGCCCTCCTTCATAGATATAGCCGGCTCCCTTAAGCAAAAATTCTGGCTCTATTCCTGCTTAGACACAAGTTAAGCAGCTACTACAGCTGGTATATGCTTAAAATCATTAGCATTACAATTCTAAGTGGAATATTAACACATGTCAGAACTTTCATCTGGTGTAGGTCAAAGCAAATTGGCAAATAAATCCACCCATTGATTTACTTTCCCTTTTCCTTTTTTTTTTTTTTGGATTGTTGAAGAAACTACAACGCGGCAAAAAAGATTGACTTGGCTTTCATGTACCATAGCAGGAGAAACCAATAAATAAGTAAAGCCGTCCGACTATTCTATTTTCCAACTGTGTCGAGTAGCATGCGAAATTTGATTGAATAGATCGTTATTACTTATTTAATCTACACATAAAGTCACGTGGGTGGAATACAAGTAACACCGTGGACCTTTTGCCGTCCCAGTCTTTTGTTTTAGGCCCAAATCATTTTCTTTTTTTTGGTACACCAGAAAAGAAAGAAAAACTAAACTCTTTCAAAAGTCACTCCTCTCATATCCGCCTCTTGGAGCTGGATAATTTCATCAGGTGGGGTAACGTGTGACACCATTTTGTAGTCTTGGTCAGTTCGCAAATTTGCAAGCCTATCGATCCCCACCCTTGTTTCCCACGCGAGATATGTGCTTTAAGCTACTCCATGTGATGGCCAATAGAGCTTTACATTCCTTGATCATAACAAGGTGGGGAGAGCGTTCAGGATGCTCTTCGTTGATTAGGCCAATGGCAACAATTGAGTCCGACTCAATCTTGATTGCCTGCATTCCTTGATAATGTATGAACTGCCCTGTAAACAACCCCCACAATTCTGCTTCCAAACTTATGCAATCTTCAAGTCTTCTCAGAGAGCCAAGAATCTTATGTCTTCTCTCTTCTCTAAAGACTCTTCCAAACCCAGCCTGCCCTGGATTTCCTCCGTTGCACCAGTTCGTACTCAGTTTAAAGTAATGTTTGACAAAGAAAAAACTTTGTGCAAAAAACTGTCTAATACCACTCAAATCACGCATGTTATCGGGACCGACCCTGAGATTTTTGGAACCTAAAGTGAAACGATAAATTGGGGCCCTACAGACCTTTTTAAATTGGGGCCCTACAGACCTTTACACCTATTAAACCTCAGAATAATGAAAAATCAAGTACTGCCTGGAACTCAAATGGGCAGCATGCTGCATGCATATATCAGATGAAGAACTAATTGGATGAAATTCTGCGGAAAAAAAAAAGTCAAAATTGGCAGCATAATCGCTCTAATTTTTGCTTCTCCTTGGGAGGAAATACAAAAATTTAAGGCAAGTGAAGAAAGAGAATGTAACGGAGGGGATTATTTCACTGAAAAAAAAACAAAACCTTCAATACCACATAAAAAATTAATGGGAGCATCAGTCTCCATATTAAGTATTAAAATTCATGCCATCTCTTCGAATTCAAGGACCTTCGCGAATAGCTGGGCCTTGTTCAAGAAAATACTACTATCACAATTTAGAGCCTAGCGTCTCGTGCTTTAGGCCGGGGCCTGCGTGTTACTATTAACTGTAATATCGTTGTGTACTTATCTAAACAAATTTATTTTTTTAATTTGCCTTAGGCAAGAAAAACACCGAAAGTTAATTGCAGCCTTCATCATTCATGACGTGGATAGCTTTTTAAAAAAAAAACTCAAGTGGCCAAGCTAAACAAATCCCTCCCATGCCAGTATATTTCTCAATAATATTCAATCAACAAATGCATCCCCAGATAATTCTGGATGTATTGATATTGCTATGTAATGATTTCCACAAGCAATTCTTCATCAAGCAAAGAGGCAAATAACAATGTCGAATACTCAGCGCGATGAAATTGTCGCACCAGATTTACATTCTGTTGTCAACAAGTTCAGGGAACTACCCGAAAACGATCAATTGGAGCTGATTGAAGAAGCCTCTGAGGAATTTGAAGAAGTCACAACAGTTGAGAAACACCCTGAAGAAAGCAAAAAGGATTTCATGGTAAGAATATTCACGGAGCTGTTTGACAAGCTTCCTCTGGATACACTATGGAGGTTATGGTCTAAAACTAATGACAAACTAATTCGGCATCAAGAGCCAATATCTACAGCAGTACCTGAAGCTAGCGAGATCGTTTATATTAAAGAAAGCGGCGCGCCATGTGTTGTCCACCGATTTCCCCAAAGGACAGGAGAAACGGGAGTGGCCAACACCGGGTGGTGTAGAAGATGCGAGGGCGTGCCAGGAGATATGTATCCCCAAGAGAAATGTAGAAAAGCGCCTGAATATACTGACTAACTTCTTTCAAGCAATTGCGAAACTCGAGCTAAAGTTACAAAGGTTCGTGGGGCCTTGAAAAAGGACTTCCACACTTGAAGAAAACTTGGTAAAAGAGTTTAGAGGAAGAAGGAAGAAAGAACGGGGAAGAAGTAGGAGATAGACATAGCTAAAAAGAGATCGATCGACTAACTGCTAGAGTTAGGAGATAAAAACTAAATTTAATTTGCTGCCGTGAGCGTTGTTGGTGTTGGAACCCCCGCAACGTTGCACAATGACTTGTATTTATAGCTTCTGAGTTCCCTTGTAACTTCTGGAATGTAACCGCCCATGATCTCCTATAATTTCGCCATATCTTCTTGAAAACGCATGAGGGTGTTACATGTGTCCCTTTATTGGCCGAAAATAACCAACCATGTTCTTAATATAATTAATCACATGTTAATTTCGGCCTTAACCGCTTATTTTAGATAAGCACCACTCTCCTATAATTTAGGTAACAAACTTTATCTCCTAAATTATAGATAATTCGGCTATTAATTAAAATCCGAATTAAAGTTAAAACAATTTCTAACCAATTCTTTTGCCACGTGTAAATATTAAAATTTATGGTACAAACATTGCCCCCCATAAACTTTATTTTTTATAAAAATGAAGTTTAATAAAAATATGTTTCAGGAGATAAATGCAAACAAGAGTCCTTAATTGATAGGGGATAACGGCTAGAAGAAACCGAATCGTCCAGGACTTCTTGTTACCGTTTAACCCCAACACGTGGCATAACTGGATTGGTTAGAAATTGTTTCCGGAATACTCAGGATACGCCTTCTATACGTATCAATAAAAAGGATTTAAGAAAGAGAGAGAGGGCAAATACGATCCACAGTAAAAACCAATTTCTCTCTCTCTACCTTTACCTTTTTCACCGCCATAGCCAAAAGCTTGCCACTGTAGCAGTAAAAGTATCGTCATGGCTACCCTTCGAGCACAAGCCTCCGTTGAAGATGAGAACAACACAGGCAACGTGATGAAGAGGTTAATTGCAGAGCACAAACCCGGCATTCATGATGAGATTCTCTTCTAGGTACCTGACCAAACCGAACACTCTTCTGGGTTGCCCAAATATGGCTTAGGGCCTTGTTTTTCAGACGAACTTCCAGATTATTTGGGCAAACATTACCCACACGATATTCCTCTTCCCTTGGCCCGATCTACTAAGGATTGGGCCCCTGATTGGGAAAACTATGCAAAATCGAGACCTTTTAAGGTGTGGGTCACCTCCACTTCTGAGTATAATGAGTGGCTAGTTAGGGTTGAGAAAGTGAAAAGAGACGTTTGGAAGAAAGCTGGGATCCATAATGCCATCCTTATGAGTTATGATATGTCACCCCCTGATACTGCCCTCATCAGTGCTCTTGCGTTCTTCTGGTCTACAAGCACGAACGCCTTCCACTTCCCTTGTGGGCCGATGACACCCACCCTTCAAGATGTGGCATTCATTACGAGCCTCCGTCCCCATGGAATAGAGGCTAATGACGCTTTAGAGCCTCCTAAGATAAGTTTTGAATATCCGAAGAAGAAGGATATTACCTTTAATTATTTTCTGGAACAAAATGTCGTGACAAACCCCAAGGTTGAAGTCTCCGAGATGGAGCACATTGCCTTCCTGATCTACTGGCTAAATAAATTTATCTTCTGCAGCAGCCATTTAAAGATCACCCGGTTTTACACCGACTTGGCCAAAGCTCTCTCTGTTGGTCAGGAGATTGCTTTGGCCCCAATATTTCTTGCTCACTTCTATAGGTGTATGAAGGAATTGGTGGACCACCAGATTTCTGGCTGTACGGGTCCTCTTTGGTTGTTGCAATTCTGGGCGTGGTCTTATTTCTCTGATTTAGCCCCTGAAGAGACGCCAGAACAAAAGCAGAGAAAGAGATCAGGGGATAAAGTCTTCTGCGGCCTGTACCTTAAGTCGCTTGTTCCTAAGGAGCATTCATTCGACGACTGCTTCAAGTACTTTTACTTCCTCGCAGAAGATCCACGCCCAGAATTCTGGATGCCGTTTGAGAGGAACTCCACTTGCTCTGATTGGCTGCAAACCCCTACAACAGAGTTATCTCCAGAAGATCCAGTCCATAAAGCAATATGGGCTAGCTTCTTGGTCGCGAGGGATCTTCCATATGGCATGGGTTCTGGTGGGCCAAATAACAAATGTGGGGTGGAATATTACAACCCCACCCAGTGCGCCAGACAGTTTGGCCTAGCCCAGTTCATACCCATTCCCCCTTATCAAACTATTAATTCTGCTCTGAATGAGAGGATGTTGCTCACCCTGGATGACACCAAGAAACTTATGGAGAAGAATGCTGCTCTGATCTCCTCCAAATTCAAACTTGCTCCATTTCCAGAATTTCCTCTGACGACTCCGGCTTTTGACATATGGTGGAGACAGGCTAGCTTTAGCCAATCTTCTGAATCCCTGGAGCTAATACTGAAGAGAATTTCTCCAATGGCAGTGGCCGAAGGATTGCCAATAACCAAAGAAGTAAAAGTGGAACTGTTGGTGAAGAAGACGAAAGCTACAGAGAAGACAAAAACTAAGTCTTCATCAAAGAGGAAAGGTACGCCTTCTCATGCCGAAATTTATCAATCCATTCGTAGATTTGAGACCTTCTTTAAATGCAAATGGAACCCCCGTAACCCTGAGGCCATGGAAGAAGCTAGGAGAAATAGAATGACTGAGATTGAGGTTAGGCAAAAAGACTTAGCCGCTGCAGCGTGGTGGAAAATATTCCAGACTACTCCTCCAGGAGATCCCATGCCTACCTTAGAAGATTTAAAGAAACCGTTTGGGAAACCTATTCCCCCAACCCCTGACACTTCATTCGTTATTGCCGACACGTTAGCGTATGAAGGCATGTATGAACTTTTCCCAGAAAATAGAAGAGTCACAGTCGTTAAGACCGATGCCCCCCAATGGGAAATAGAAGATTTCTATAAGCGTGGGATAGTTAGGGTGATAAATTCCGCCCAAAGAGGTTAGAATTTGATGCAAAATCTTCTAGTATTTTTGCTTGTAACAACTGCTTACTGATTATTGCCTCTTCTTTCAGATGCTGCTCCTTTGGTGGAATTGTCTGATCATGAAGAGGAAGATGAAGATGACGAAGAAATAGAAGAAGAGGCATCGAAAGCAGAGAAAGCTCCACCCCAAAAGCCAAAACGGCGATTGATAAAGGTAAAGCTTTTACTTCTTCTTGCCATTTATTGTTTCTGATTGGGCTCCTATTGACAGCAGCTCTTCTTTCCAGGAGACTCCTGTTTTTAGATCCAAAAGAACCCGATCCACTACTAAGACAGAAGATGCGCCTATCTTTGCTTCATTAGAGGAGGTATTGGAATTTCCCAATCTCCTCCTTCTACTTCTCTAAGTATAACTGATCATATCATTTCTTCAGGCTGCGGATAGCAAGAGGTTGAAAAAGAAGAAACTCCAACAGCAAGAGCAATCTGATGAGACAGGCGATAAAACCATCTCTGACTCAGCGCCAAAGACTTTGACTGAGCAGAAGAGTACTGATGCAGCTTCTTCTGACATTGGAGTTTCTTCTAAAGAGAACATCCCAGCTTCTGTCCCAGTTGAAGTCACTATCGTTAATCCAACAAGAAACTTATCACAGAGCTCTGCCATCCCTGTAAGTAATCATGGCATTTTAATACCAAGATATATATGGAATCCTTCTGTCCTGATAAAACTTTGTTGACAGGCCTTCTCCAAGGACTCTAGTCTGGCTTCCCCTACTCGCTCCACTGCTGTGTCGAGCAAGGTTAAAATAGACACTCGGGAGGTCCTCAATCGTCTGAAAGAGAAATTGAAGAGAGGGACAAGCAGTAGCCAAATGTCTTCATCAGCAACATCTTCTGAGAGTATTCAAAAGAGTCCTTCCGTGGAAGAAGTATCCAAGGCGAAAGATGCTCTAAAGGCAGCCTTGAGCTTCAACTTTGAAACCATGATCCAGCCTGAGATTCTCAACAAGTTGAAAGGTGCTTTGGAAGTTCTCACCTCTTCTGAGGGTATCCCAGATGTGCCTCAAGATCAATTAAGGCAATTTAAAGCTGTTCTGCCATCTCTCATCCAGGATTACCAGAAGAATATGATTGAAATTCAGGAGACGAAGAACAAGCAGTCTCGCTTTACAGATCTGGGGCAGGCGCTGGTCATTGGCATGGATAAAATGGAAAACTTTCAACATCGGAAGGAACAGCTCTCTCTCCAGAAGAATAAAGGCATTAAGAAAATCAAAGAGATCCAGGATAATATTGCCCTTATGCAGCAACAAATGGTCCAGCTCCAAGCAGAAGACATTGGTTATGATGAGAAGATAGAGGAGGTCATACATGAAGAAGAAGAAGTTGCAACTGCTATCCAACCTTTGATAGAAGAGCACGACCTCCTAAATGCCGAGATTCCTCAGGTAGAAGCTCGGCTTGAAACACTGGTGACCAACTTGTCCACTTCTACAGCTCCTTGGGACAACTTTAAGGCAAATGTTTTGGAGAAAATATAATCTCCTCTTGTCGCCTGGTTTTTGTTTCTTCTGTTATTGTTGAACTTTTAAAACTTCTGTTTTTTGGAGAGGTACTTAGCAAGCTTTACAACTTTGGTTTGGAATTATGGTTTACTAATACAGCTATTTGTGTCCATCATCTCCCACATAGTAGGATACCATAACTTCAAATATTTGCCATTGATTGGATGTTTATGCATCTCACCATCTAAATCATGTAGCATGTATGTACCTCCTCTCAAAATTTGTGAGACTTGAAAAGGACCTTCCCACGTAGGAGACCATTTGCCATACTTGTGATCTTTCTTCTCGAATGGCAACACTGCCTGCCAGACCAAATCTCCTTCAGCAAAAGATTTCTCCTTGACTCTTTTGTTGTATGCCCGAGCCACCTTTTGTTTCTGGACCACTAGGTGATCTAAGGCAGAAAGCCTCAGTTCATCCAGATCTTCTAGTTCCATATACATAGCCTGATTATAATCTCCAAAATCTAGGCCATTTTGGAAAGCAACTCTAGCAGATCTGATGTTTGTTTCCATTAGTAAGACTGCGTCATGGCCATAGGTAAGAGCATAAGGAGTAATACCAGTGGCCGTTCGTTTAGACGTTCTGTATGCCCACAGTGCGTCTGACAATGCTTCATGCCAAGTCCTTGGTTGATCTTCTACCTGTTTGCTGATAATCCCCTTCAGGATCTTGTTAGTAGACTCGGCTTGTCCGTTACCTTGGGCATAATAAGGCGTTGAATGTGTCATTGATATCCCAAATTGTTGCATCACGGCCTGAATCCTATCCCCAAAGAAGACAGATCCTCTATCGGCCACTATATGTTGAGGAATGCCGAAACGATGTATGATCTTCTCTTTTATCATGGTGATAATTTCTTCTTGAGACACAGAAGTCATAGGGATAGCCTCAGCCCATTTGGTGAAGAAGTCAGTGGCCACGACTATATAAGTGTGTCCATTAGAAGAAGGAGGGAAGATTTTGCCAATCATGTCCATGGCCCATCCTCTAAATGGCCAAGGCTTTATTACTGACCTCATTAAAGAAGCTGGAATCCTCTGCACAGGACCGTGGGCTTGGCAGGCTTGACATCCTTTAGCAAACTGAATGCAATCGTTTAGAATGGATGGCCAATAATATCCATATCTTCTTAGAAGCCATCTCATTTTTCTTCCAGACTGATGTGCTCCACAGATGCCCTCATGAACCTCCCCCATAACCTTTAGAGATTCTTGAGGTCCAATACATTTGAGAAGAAGATCATCTTCCAGACTCTTCTTGTATAGCTCATCTTCTATAAGCACATACTGTACCGCTCTTTCTCTGATCTTCTTAGTTGAAGAGAGGTTTGGATATTTCAGGAAGGTAATAATCTCAGCCCTCCAATCCTCTTCTTGCCCCCCGAGGTCAGTATTGAAGATTTCTATAGAAGCATTTCTTTTCCTGATAGAAGGTAAGCTCCTTCTTAGAATAGTGATTGTTCTCTTGTACCATCCTTGGGGAATCTTGATTCCGGTGGCGATCTGTGCCAATTCATTCGCCTCTTGATTGAATCTTCTAGGAATATAGAGGAGACTGGCATCATCAAATTTGTCTAGCAATTGCCTCGCCGCCATATAATAAGGAGCTATTTCTTCACTGTTGCATCTGTAGATGCCCCCCAATTGGTTGATCACCAACTGAGAATCTCCAATGACTTCTATAGTAGCTGCTCCCATTTCTTGTAGGATCTCCAATCCAATAATTATCCCCTCATATTCAGCTTGATTATTTGTACATTGGAAATCAAACTGAAATGACATTTGAGTCTTAACTCCGGCAGGAGATATTATTAGGATTCCACAGCCAGAAGATGAAGCTGTTCTGGAACCATCAAATAATAATTGCCAAGGAGCATATGAAACAGTAAAAACGTCTAAGCCGATTGCTTCTTCATCAACATCCAAACATGGATGATCTGCTAGAAAATCGGCCAACGAATGTCCCTTTACTGCTTTTTGGGGAATATATTGGAAGTAAAACTCCATTAATGCAAGTGACCATTTACCAATTCGGCCTCTAATGATGGGCCGAGAAAGTAAGTACTTAATTAAATCGGTCTTGCAAACCAAATAAACCAACACAGGCATCATGTAGTGCCTAAGTTTTATTGCTGAAAAGTACAAGGCTAGACATAACTTCTCCACAGGAGAATATCTGCTTTCTACAGCAGTTAACAATCTACTAAGATAATACACTGCTTGTTCCTTGCCTTGTTCATTATTTTGAGCTAACAAACTCCCAATAGAAGTTTCTGACGCTGAGATATAAAGTCGAAGAGGCTTCTTCTTGATTGGAGGCATAAGAACAGGAGGTTGAGTCAGATACCTCTTGATAGCTTCAAATGCCTCTTGGTGACGAATTTCCCATTTGAAATCCTCTTCCTTCTTCAGCTTCAGGAGCTCTGAAAAGACCTGAACTTTCCCGGCCATGTTTGAGATGAATCTTCTGATGAAGTTAATGAGGCCGAGAAAACTCTGCAGCTCCTGCTTGCAAGACGGAGGTTTAGCTTCAAGGATAGCCTTAGTCTTATTCTGAGGTACTTCAATGCCCCTTTGGTGAACTAGAAATCCAAGGAAATTGCCTGCAGAAACTCCAAAGGCACATTTCAGAGGATTCATCTTGAGGCTGTATCTTCTTAAGCGCTCAAAACTAGATCGCAGGTGCTCTAAGTGTTCCTTGAATGAATCAGACTTGACCACCACATCATCAATGTAGATTTCCATAAAACGGCCGAGCATATCATGAAACATTGAATTCATTGCCCGTTGATAAGTTGCTCCTGCATTTTTAAGGCCGAATGGCATGACAACCCATTCAAAGGCCCCCAAAGCTCCTGGGCATCTAAAGGCCGTCTTGTGGACATCTTCTTCTGCAATGTAGATTTGGTTATATCCAGAATGGCCATCCATGAAGGATAGCACCTTGTGTCTGGCTGCTCCATCGACTAAGACATCAGCAACTGGCATAGGGTATTCGTCTTTAGGAGATGCCATGTTGAGGCTGCGGAAGTCAATGCACACCCGCACCTTTCCATTCTTCTTAATGACTGGAACAATGTTGGAAAGCCATTCCACGTATCTGGTTGGCCTTATGAATCCAACTTTCAGGAGATGCTCCAGTTCTTCTTTAACCCGTAGGTTTAATTCTTCTGACATTCGCCTAGGCGCTTGCTTGAAGGGTTTGAAACCTTCTTTGATAGGGATCCTATGCTCCACAAAATTTCTTTGCAACCCAGGCATGTCTTCATACTCCCAAGCAAAACAATCTTTATACTCATGGAGGAGATTAATGTAAGCATTCTTAACTACTTCTGGAAGGCGTTGACTTACGTAAATAGGCTTCGGATGATCTTCTGAGCCTAAATTTACCTCCTCCAGAGGATCCTGAACATCAGCCTTCAAATCGTCTAATTTTGCTGGTGGTGCTTCCAGATCTCCTAACTGGATAACATCGTCAGAAGGTGTAGAATCTCCTTCAAAGAATAACTCGGTCGTCAAGACCGAATTATCTTCTGAATCCAATGATCGTAGGCTCTCCTCTGTAATATAGGCGATCAATCGAGCCAAGGCAGCCTGTAAAGCCGCCATCTTCTCACTGGCTGTTGGAGCTTGATCCATAAGAAAGGGCTTGAAGAAGTGGAGTGCTCGGCCTATTAATCTCCGTGAGGAGAGGGCCGACCAGCTGTTTGTAGATGGCTTTGAATTCGTCTACAGAAGTTTGAGTGGACAAAGTAATTGCTGTAGGCTTGCCATATTTATCAGTCCCGGTGAACTTGACTGGACTGATTTCATTGTCATACAACTTGGCGTCTGCATGGTTAGAAGAGGCCAAGAAAGGCCTCTTGTCTGCCCAAACCACTTCAATATCATCACCATGCCAGAAGATTAGGCATTGATGAAGAGTAGAAGGAACGGCCATGCAAACATGAATCCAATCGCGGCCCAACAGTAGATTGTAGCTTGATCGTGAATTAACCACAAAGAATGGAGTGGTCAAAGTCTTTGATCCAACCTGCAAGTTCATAATGATGATACCTTGGGCCGTGGTGATGCCTCCAGCAAAATCAGAGATGCTGGCGCTAGAAGGTAATAAATCTTGATCTCCTTTGCCCAATTTAACGAGCATGAAACGTGGCATGAGATTTGCAGCAGATCCATTATCCACCAATATACGATTGACGGGGATACCATCTAGATGACCTTGAATGTAGAGAGGACGGAGATGCTGGGTCATTAAAGGATCTGGCTTCTCAAATAAGACGCTGGCCACAGGAGATGGGCGATATGCAGTGGGCTCGTCTTTCAGAACCACAATGGAAGGAATCTGGGAGTCAGAAGGTACTGGAGCAGACGCTTTCAGTACTGGTATAGGGGCAACAGGAGTGACAGAGCTGATTTCTGGGGTATCGCCTGTAGCCTCTACATCGCCAACCATAGAAGATGGCTGTCCTTCCTTAGCCATAAAAGCAGTGGGAAGAACAAACACCATGTTGCAAGAGAGATTGGCTAAGGAAGATGAAACTTTCGTGACAGGGGCCTCCTCTTGCACAATCAGCATATCCTCTGAGGAACGAATGTTGATAGGACGTGGTTTTGCGAGGATATCCTTCCAAGCAGTCTTGCGAGCCTTTGGAATTTCAGCAGAGGATGGCTCTACATTTTGAAGAGTGGGTTTCTGTACTGGACGATATTCCATGCGAGGTTTCTTCTGTTCATGCTTAGGAGCAGGATAGCGTTTTGGTGGGATAGGTGGAGGAGTAGGAATCCCCTGTGCCAACCTTTCAGCCTGACGGATCCTCTGCCTTCGTCGCTTCTGAGATTTTGATAGAGGAATTTCAGGCTGTGGAAACTTAGGATGCTTCACTTTGAACCAATGGTTAGGAGAAACAGATCCAGGCGGCTTAACCATCCTAGGCTTGCCTTCTTGTGGAGCGGTGATGACTAAGGAAGACATTTGCTTCTGGATTTCGTGAGTGATGGGTTTCAGGCGATTAAACACCGAAACACGCTTCTGAGGGAAACGGCGAGGAGAGAGTGATGGAGTCTCTTCCCTTGGACGCTTGACCACCACACTTTGTAGACGCTTTGGTTTCTCTGGTTTTCCACATTCACAGCAATGGTGTACAGATGGCTTCTTTGGCATAGAAGAAGATCCTCTACGACTTCTAATAACCTCCTGATCCCACCAAATAGGAGAAGGGTGATCATCAGGAGAATCATCAGGGTCATGAAGGATCTGCTTCCCTTTAGCAGCTTGTGATGGTGCACCTAGAGAGATCTTTTGTCTTGGAACAGTCCTGGGTGCTCCCCTCATGTCCACATAGACCATGTTAGCTCCAAAGTTAGCAGGGAATGGATCTTCATCTACTGCCATTCCCTTCTTTGCAGCTTCAGGGAATTTGAAATCCCCTTTATCAATTCTGTCCTGGATAGCATTTCTGAAGATGATGCAATTGACCGTGGTATGGTTCCAGGAGTTGTGATACTTGCAATACTCTTTGCCTTTGATCTCAGCAGGAGATGGAATCTTGTGACCAACAGAAAAGCGTAGAAGCTTGTCAGCCATGAGTTGGTCGAAAATTTCTTCTGCTTTCGTAATGTCAAATGTATAAGCCCTGGTAGTCTTAGGCGAAGCCATGGATCCTTGTGCTTTAGTGGGCTCAACTTTGACGAAAGCTTTGCAGGCGTATGGCTTTCGGTTAACAATTTCTGCAACTGCAACTTCTGAACTTTCTTCTGTCTCCGCAATGGCCACTTGGTAGTTAGGATCCCTGTAGTAGGTCCCCTTAGACGCATTGCGGCGGTCCTGATCTTCTGTCAGCAACTGTTCATAACGAGTGGCTCTTGCAGCCAACTCAAACAAGTCCCTGAAAGCCACATCAACGAATTTCTTCTGTAATTCAAGACATAAACCATTCTGGGCCAGACGAACATACTCGGTCTCAGGCAAAACCACTTTGCATTTGAATCGAGCAGTTTTAAACCGAGTAATGTACGTCTCGGCTGGTTCTCCAGGCATTTGGTAAAGCCTAGAGAGATCAGCCAGAGTGACCTCTTGCTCAGTCCTGTAGAACTGCTTGTGAAATAATTCTTCTAATTGAGCCCATGATTGGACCGAATTAGCTGGGAGATTTATATACCATGTGAAGGCAGTGGCAGTAAGAGAATTGGGGAATAACCTCATTTTAAGGAATTCATTACTTGCCGCCTCTCCACATTGCACGGAGAAGCGTGCCACATGCTCCACTGATGACTTGGTATCTTCTCCAGAGAATTGGGAGAAGTCTGGAACCTTGTATCCCTTAGGAAATTCCACTCGATCCACAGCCTCATTATAAGGCTTCTTGTAGATAGGCCTTCCAAACTTCTGCAAAGCAGGTCCAAACTGATCTTGGACATATTCAATGACCTGCTCTTTGCTCAGAAGCACTGGATTTTGGGCAGTTGGAGATGGTAGTACCCTTTCAAAAGGTGCGACGTTAGAAGCACCAGTAAAGAGAGGATTGGGATCCTTCCATCTTCCAGGAACTGCTCCGGGGTGAGAGGCTGCTCCCATCCTTAACTTGCCACCGATTGGAACATCTTTCTGTTCTCCTGGGTGGTTGAATTGAGAAGAAGAAGAAGACACCTGGTAGTGAGGTAAGACGAAACCCTGCGGACCAGGCATCTTGAGTTGATCATTGCTGGCACCATTTCCAGTTGCTACAGAAGCGACTGGAGTTAGTTTTTCGTTAAGAAGAACTATCATGTCTTTGATGGACTTTGTGAGATCCATCTGTGACTCCTTGATCTCCTTGAGTGGACCAACGATAGAGTCAGTGAGACCTTGGGACAATTCAGCATTTGTCTCCAGAATGATGTCTCTCATGCCAACAGCCATCTCTTGCAAATCTTCTTGAGATGCCGCGAAGGACTGGCCTTCTACGGCTTCAACTGGGTCATCACCAGTTCCCGTACCTTTAGCTCCTCCTTTCTTGTCTTTTCCCGCCATCTTGAATCTTCAAAAATGTGTTATGGGTCCCACCGGGCGTGCCAAAAAATGTTGTCCACCGATTTCCCCAAAGGACAGGAGAAACGGGAGTGGCCAACACCGGGTGGTGTAGAAGATGCGAGGGCGTGCCAGGAGATATGTATCCCCAAGAGAAATGTAGAAAAGCGCCTGAATATACTGACTAACTTCTTTCAAGCAATTGCGAAACTCGAGCTAAAGTTACAAAGGTTCGTGGGGCCTTGAAAAAGGACTTCCACACTTGAAGAAAACTTGGTAAAAGAGTTTAGAGGAAGAAGGAAGAAAGAACGGGGAAGAAGTAGGAGATAGACATAGCTAAAAAGAGATCGATCGACTAACTGCTAGAGTTAGGAGATAAAAACTAAATTTAATTTGCTGCCGTGAGCGTTGTTGGTGTTGGAACCCCCGCAACGTTGCACAATGACTTGTATTTATAGCTTCTGAGTTCCCTTGTAACTTCTGGAATGTAACCGCCCATGATCTCCTATAATTTCGCCATATCTTCTTGAAAACGCATGAGGGTGTTACATGTGTCCCTTTATTGGCCGAAAATAACCAACCATGTTCTTAATATAATTAATCACATGTTAATTTCGGCCTTAACCGCTTATTTTAGATAAGCACCACTCTCCTATAATTTAGGTAACAAACTTTATCTCCTAAATTATAGATAATTCGGCTATTAATTAAAATCCGAATTAAAGTTAAAACAATTTCTAACCAATTCTTTTGCCACGTGTAAATATTAAAATTTATGGTACAAACATTGCCCCCCATAAACTTTATTTTTTATAAAAATGAAGTTTAATAAAAATATGTTTCAGGAGATAAATGCAAACAAGAGTCCTTAATTGATAGGGGATAACGGCTAGAAGAAACCGAATCGTCCAGGACTTCTTGTTACCGTTTAACCCCAACACGTGGCATAACTGGATTGGTTAGAAATTGTTTCCGGAATACTCAGGATACGCCTTCTATACGTATCAATAAAAAGGATTTAAGAAAGAGAGAGAGGGCAAATACGATCCACAGTAAAAACCAATTTCTCTCTCTCTACCTTTACCTTTTTCACCGCCATAGCCAAAAGCTTGCCACTGTAGCAGTAAAAGTATCGTCATGGCTACCCTTCGAGCACAAGCCTCCGTTGAAGATGAGAACAACACAGGCAACGTGATGAAGAGGTTAATTGCAGAGCACAAACCCGGCATTCATGATGAGATTCTCTTCCAGGTACCTGACCAAACCGAACACTCTTCTGGGTTGCCCAAATATGGCTTAGGGCCTTGTTTTTCAGACGAACTTCCAGATTATTTGGGCAAACATTACCCACACGATATTCCTCTTCCCTTGGCCCGATCTACTAAGGATTGGGCCCCTGATTGGGAAAACTATGCAAAATCGAGACCTTTTAAGGTGTGGGTCACCTCCACTTCTGAGTATAATGAGTGGCTAGTTAGGGTTGAGAAAGTGAAAAGAGACGTTTGGAAGAAAGCTGGGATCCATAATGCCATCCTTATGAGTTATGATATGTCACCCCCTGATACTGCCCTCATCAGTGCTCTTGCGTTCTTCTGGTCTACAAGCACGAACGCCTTCCACTTCCCTTGTGGGCCGATGACACCCACCCTTCAAGATGTGGCATTCATTACGAGCCTCCGTCCCCATGGAATAGAGGCTAATGACGCTTTAGAGCCTCCTAAGATAAGTTTTGAATATCCGAAGAAGAAGGATATTACCTTTAATTATTTTCTGGAACAAAATGTCGTGACAAACCCCAAGGTTGAAGTCTCCGAGATGGAGCACATTGCCTTCCTGATCTACTGGCTAAATAAATTTATCTTCTGCAGCAGCCATTTAAAGATCACCCGGTTTTACACCGACTTGGCCAAAGCTCTCTCTGTTGGTCAGGAGATTGCTTTGGCCCCAATATTTCTTGCTCACTTCTATAGGTGTATGAAGGAATTGGTGGACCACCAGATTTCTGGCTGTACGGGTCCTCTTTGGTTGTTGCAATTCTGGGCGTGGTCTTATTTCTCTGATTTAGCCCCTGAAGAGACGCCAGAACAAAAGCAGAGAAAGAGATCAGGGGATAAAGTCTTCTGCGGCCTGTACCTTAAGTCGCTTGTTCCTAAGGAGCATTCATTCGACGACTGCTTCAAGTACTTTTACTTCCTCGCAGAAGATCCACGCCCAGAATTCTGGATGCCGTTTGAGAGGAACTCCACTTGCTCTGATTGGCTGCAAACCCCTACAACAGAGTTATCTCCAGAAGATCCAGTCCATAAAGCAATATGGGCTAGCTTCTTGGTCGCGAGGGATCTTCCATATGGCATGGGTTCTGGTGGGCCAAATAACAAATGTGGGGTGGAATATTACAACCCCACCCAGTGCGCCAGACAGTTTGGCCTAGCCCAGTTCATACCCATTCCCCCTTATCAAACTATTAATTCTGCTCTGAATGAGAGGATGTTGCTCACCCTGGATGACACCAAGAAACTTATGGAGAAGAATGCTGCTCTGATCTCCTCCAAATTCAAACTTGCTCCATTTCCAGAATTTCCTCTGACGACTCCGGCTTTTGACATATGGTGGAGACAGGCTAGCTTTAGCCAATCTTCTGAATCCCTGGAGCTAATACTGAAGAGAATTTCTCCAATGGCAGTGGCCGAAGGATTGCCAATAACCAAAGAAGTAAAAGTGGAACTGTTGGTGAAGAAGACGAAAGCTACAGAGAAGACAAAAACTAAGTCTTCATCAAAGAGGAAAGGTACGCCTTCTCATGCCGAAATTTATCAATCCATTCGTAGATTTGAGACCTTCTTTAAATGCAAATGGAACCCCCGTAACCCTGAGGCCATGGAAGAAGCTAGGAGAAATAGAATGACTGAGATTGAGGTTAGGCAAAAAGACTTAGCCGCTGCAGCGTGGTGGAAAATATTCCAGACTACTCCTCCAGGAGATCCCATGCCTACCTTAGAAGATTTAAAGAAACCGTTTGGGAAACCTATTCCCCCAACCCCTGACACTTCATTCGTTATTGCCGACACGTTAGCGTATGAAGGCATGTATGAACTTTTCCCAGAAAATAGAAGAGTCACAGTCGTTAAGACCGATGCCCCCCAATGGGAAATAGAAGATTTCTATAAGCGTGGGATAGTTAGGGTGATAAATTCCGCCCAAAGAGGTTAGAATTTGATGCAAAATCTTCTAGTATTTTTGCTTGTAACAACTGCTTACTGATTATTGCCTCTTCTTTCAGATGCTGCTCCTTTGGTGGAATTGTCTGATCATGAAGAGGAAGATGAAGATGACGAAGAAATAGAAGAAGAGGCATCGAAAGCAGAGAAAGCTCCACCCCAAAAGCCAAAACGGCGATTGATAAAGGTAAAGCTTTTACTTCTTCTTGCCATTTATTGTTTCTGATTGGGCTCCTATTGACAGCAGCTCTTCTTTCCAGGAGACTCCTGTTTTTAGATCCAAAAGAACCCGATCCACTACTAAGACAGAAGATGCGCCTATCTTTGCTTCATTAGAGGAGGTATTGGAATTTCCCAATCTCCTCCTTCTACTTCTCTAAGTATAACTGATCATATCATTTCTTCAGGCTGCGGATAGCAAGAGGTTGAAAAAGAAGAAACTCCAACAGCAAGAGCAATCTGATGAGACAGGCGATAAAACCATCTCTGACTCAGCGCCAAAGACTTTGACTGAGCAGAAGAGTACTGATGCAGCTTCTTCTGACATTGGAGTTTCTTCTAAAGAGAACATCCCAGCTTCTGTCCCAGTTGAAGTCACTATCGTTAATCCAACAAGAAACTTATCACAGAGCTCTGCCATCCCTGTAAGTAATCATGGCATTTTAATACCAAGATATATATGGAATCCTTCTGTCCTGATAAAACTTTGTTGACAGGCCTTCTCCAAGGACTCTAGTCTGGCTTCCCCTACTCGCTCCACTGCTGTGTCGAGCAAGGTTAAAATAGACACTCGGGAGGTCCTCAATCGTCTGAAAGAGAAATTGAAGAGAGGGACAAGCAGTAGCCAAATGTCTTCATCAGCAACATCTTCTGAGAGTATTCAAAAGAGTCCTTCCGTGGAAGAAGTATCCAAGGCGAAAGATGCTCTAAAGGCAGCCTTGAGCTTCAACTTTGAAACCATGATCCAGCCTGAGATTCTCAACAAGTTGAAAGGTGCTTTGGAAGTTCTCACCTCTTCTGAGGGTATCCCAGATGTGCCTCAAGATCAATTAAGGCAATTTAAAGCTGTTCTGCCATCTCTCATCCAGGATTACCAGAAGAATATGATTGAAATTCAGGAGACGAAGAACAAGCAGTCTCGCTTTACAGATCTGGGGCAGGCGCTGGTCATTGGCATGGATAAAATGGAAAACTTTCAACATCGGAAGGAACAGCTCTCTCTCCAGAAGAATAAAGGCATTAAGAAAATCAAAGAGATCCAGGATAATATTGCCCTTATGCAGCAACAAATGGTCCAGCTCCAAGCAGAAGACATTGGTTATGATGAGAAGATAGAGGAGGTCATACATGAAGAAGAAGAAGTTGCAACTGCTATCCAACCTTTGATAGAAGAGCACGACCTCCTAAATGCCGAGATTCCTCAGGTAGAAGCTCGGCTTGAAACACTGGTGACCAACTTGTCCACTTCTACAGCTCCTTGGGACAACTTTAAGGCAAATGTTTTGGAGAAAATATAATCTCCTCTTGTCGCCTGGTTTTTGTTTCTTCTGTTATTGTTGAACTTTTAAAACTTCTGTTTTTTGGAGAGGTACTTAGCAAGCTTTACAACTTTGGTTTGGAATTATGGTTTACTAATACAGCTATTTGTGTCCATCATCTCCCACATAGTAGGATACCATAACTTCAAATATTTGCCATTGATTGGATGTTTATGCATCTCACCATCTAAATCATGTAGCATGTATGTACCTCCTCTCAAAATTTGTGAGACTTGAAAAGGACCTTCCCACGTAGGAGACCATTTGCCATACTTGTGATCTTTCTTCTCGAATGGCAACACTGCCTGCCAGACCAAATCTCCTTCAGCAAAAGATTTCTCCTTGACTCTTTTGTTGTATGCCCGAGCCACCTTTTGTTTCTGGACCACTAGGTGATCTAAGGCAGAAAGCCTCAGTTCATCCAGATCTTCTAGTTCCATATACATAGCCTGATTATAATCTCCAAAATCTAGGCCATTTTGGAAAGCAACTCTAGCAGATCTGATGTTTGTTTCCATTAGTAAGACTGCGTCATGGCCATAGGTAAGAGCATAAGGAGTAATACCAGTGGCCGTTCGTTTAGACGTTCTGTATGCCCACAGTGCGTCTGACAATGCTTCATGCCAAGTCCTTGGTTGATCTTCTACCTGTTTGCTGATAATCCCCTTCAGGATCTTGTTAGTAGACTCGGCTTGTCCGTTACCTTGGGCATAATAAGGCGTTGAATGTGTCATTGATATCCCAAATTGTTGCATCACGGCCTGAATCCTATCCCCAAAGAAGACAGATCCTCTATCGGCCACTATATGTTGAGGAATGCCGAAACGATGTATGATCTTCTCTTTTATCATGGTGATAATTTCTTCTTGAGACACAGAAGTCATAGGGATAGCCTCAGCCCATTTGGTGAAGAAGTCAGTGGCCACGACTATATAAGTGTGTCCATTAGAAGAAGGAGGGAAGATTTTGCCAATCATGTCCATGGCCCATCCTCTAAATGGCCAAGGCTTTATTACTGACCTCATTAAAGAAGCTGGAATCCTCTGCACAGGACCGTGGGCTTGGCAGGCTTGACATCCTTTAGCAAACTGAATGCAATCGTTTAGAATGGATGGCCAATAATATCCATATCTTCTTAGAAGCCATCTCATTTTTCTTCCAGACTGATGTGCTCCACAGATGCCCTCATGAACCTCCCCCATAACCTTTAGAGATTCTTGAGGTCCAATACATTTGAGAAGAAGATCATCTTCCAGACTCTTCTTGTATAGCTCATCTTCTATAAGCACATACTGTACCGCTCTTTCTCTGATCTTCTTAGTTGAAGAGAGGTTTGGATATTTCAGGAAGGTAATAATCTCAGCCCTCCAATCCTCTTCTTGCCCCCCGAGGTCAGTATTGAAGATTTCTATAGAAGCATTTCTTTTCCTGATAGAAGGTAAGCTCCTTCTTAGAATAGTGATTGTTCTCTTGTACCATCCTTGGGGAATCTTGATTCCGGTGGCGATCTGTGCCAATTCATTCGCCTCTTGATTGAATCTTCTAGGAATATAGAGGAGACTGGCATCATCAAATTTGTCTAGCAATTGCCTCGCCGCCATATAATAAGGAGCTATTTCTTCACTGTTGCATCTGTAGATGCCCCCCAATTGGTTGATCACCAACTGAGAATCTCCAATGACTTCTATAGTAGCTGCTCCCATTTCTTGTAGGATCTCCAATCCAATAATTATCCCCTCATATTCAGCTTGATTATTTGTACATTGGAAATCAAACTGAAATGACATTTGAGTCTTAACTCCGGCAGGAGATATTATTAGGATTCCACAGCCAGAAGATGAAGCTGTTCTGGAACCATCAAATAATAATTGCCAAGGAGCATATGAAACAGTAAAAACGTCTAAGCCGATTGCTTCTTCATCAACATCCAAACATGGATGATCTGCTAGAAAATCGGCCAACGAATGTCCCTTTACTGCTTTTTGGGGAATATATTGGAAGTAAAACTCCATTAATGCAAGTGACCATTTACCAATTCGGCCTCTAATGATGGGCCGAGAAAGTAAGTACTTAATTAAATCGGTCTTGCAAACCAAATAAACCAACACAGGCATCATGTAGTGCCTAAGTTTTATTGCTGAAAAGTACAAGGCTAGACATAACTTCTCCACAGGAGAATATCTGCTTTCTACAGCAGTTAACAATCTACTAAGATAATACACTGCTTGTTCCTTGCCTTGTTCATTATTTTGAGCTAACAAACTCCCAATAGAAGTTTCTGACGCTGAGATATAAAGTCGAAGAGGCTTCTTCTTGATTGGAGGCATAAGAACAGGAGGTTGAGTCAGATACCTCTTGATAGCTTCAAATGCCTCTTGGTGACGAATTTCCCATTTGAAATCCTCTTCCTTCTTCAGCTTCAGGAGCTCTGAAAAGACCTGAACTTTCCCGGCCATGTTTGAGATGAATCTTCTGATGAAGTTAATGAGGCCGAGAAAACTCTGCAGCTCCTGCTTGCAAGACGGAGGTTTAGCTTCAAGGATAGCCTTAGTCTTATTCTGAGGTACTTCAATGCCCCTTTGGTGAACTAGAAATCCAAGGAAATTGCCTGCAGAAACTCCAAAGGCACATTTCAGAGGATTCATCTTGAGGCTGTATCTTCTTAAGCGCTCAAAACTAGATCGCAGGTGCTCTAAGTGTTCCTTGAATGAATCAGACTTGACCACCACATCATCAATGTAGATTTCCATAAAACGGCCGAGCATATCATGAAACATTGAATTCATTGCCCGTTGATAAGTTGCTCCTGCATTTTTAAGGCCGAATGGCATGACAACCCATTCAAAGGCCCCCAAAGCTCCTGGGCATCTAAAGGCCGTCTTGTGGACATCTTCTTCTGCAATGTAGATTTGGTTATATCCAGAATGGCCATCCATGAAGGATAGCACCTTGTGTCTGGCTGCTCCATCGACTAAGACATCAGCAACTGGCATAGGGTATTCGTCTTTAGGAGATGCCATGTTGAGGCTGCGGAAGTCAATGCACACCCGCACCTTTCCATTCTTCTTAATGACTGGAACAATGTTGGAAAGCCATTCCACGTATCTGGTTGGCCTTATGAATCCAACTTTCAGGAGATGCTCCAGTTCTTCTTTAACCCGTAGGTTTAATTCTTCTGACATTCGCCTAGGCGCTTGCTTGAAGGGTTTGAAACCTTCTTTGATAGGGATCCTATGCTCCACAAAATTTCTTTGCAACCCAGGCATGTCTTCATACTCCCAAGCAAAACAATCTTTATACTCATGGAGGAGATTAATGTAAGCATTCTTAACTACTTCTGGAAGGCGTTGACTTACGTAAATAGGCTTCGGATGATCTTCTGAGCCTAAATTTACCTCCTCCAGAGGATCCTGAACATCAGCCTTCAAATCGTCTAATTTTGCTGGTGGTGCTTCCAGATCTCCTAACTGGATAACATCGTCAGAAGGTGTAGAATCTCCTTCAAAGAATAACTCGGTCGTCAAGACCGAATTATCTTCTGAATCCAATGATCGTAGGCTCTCCTCTGTAATATAGGCGATCAATCGAGCCAAGGCAGCCTGTAAAGCCGCCATCTTCTCACTGGCTGTTGGAGCTTGATCCATAAGAAAGGGCTTGAAGAAGTGGAGTGCTCGGCCTATTAATCTCCGTGAGGAGAGGGCCGACCAGCTGTTTGTAGATGGCTTTGAATTCGTCTACAGAAGTTTGAGTGGACAAAGTAATTGCTGTAGGCTTGCCATATTTATCAGTCCCGGTGAACTTGACTGGACTGATTTCATTGTCATACAACTTGGCGTCTGCATGGTTAGAAGAGGCCAAGAAAGGCCTCTTGTCTGCCCAAACCACTTCAATATCATCACCATGCCAGAAGATTAGGCATTGATGAAGAGTAGAAGGAACGGCCATGCAAACATGAATCCAATCGCGGCCCAACAGTAGATTGTAGCTTGATCGTGAATTAACCACAAAGAATGGAGTGGTCAAAGTCTTTGATCCAACCTGCAAGTTCATAATGATGATACCTTGGGCCGTGGTGATGCCTCCAGCAAAATCAGAGATGCTGGCGCTAGAAGGTAATAAATCTTGATCTCCTTTGCCCAATTTAACGAGCATGAAACGTGGCATGAGATTTGCAGCAGATCCATTATCCACCAATATACGATTGACGGGGATACCATCTAGATGACCTTGAATGTAGAGAGGACGGAGATGCTGGGTCATTAAAGGATCTGGCTTCTCAAATAAGACGCTGGCCACAGGAGATGGGCGATATGCAGTGGGCTCGTCTTTCAGAACCACAATGGAAGGAATCTGGGAGTCAGAAGGTACTGGAGCAGACGCTTTCAGTACTGGTATAGGGGCAACAGGAGTGACAGAGCTGATTTCTGGGGTATCGCCTGTAGCCTCTACATCGCCAACCATAGAAGATGGCTGTCCTTCCTTAGCCATAAAAGCAGTGGGAAGAACAAACACCATGTTGCAAGAGAGATTGGCTAAGGAAGATGAAACTTTCGTGACAGGGGCCTCCTCTTGCACAATCAGCATATCCTCTGAGGAACGAATGTTGATAGGACGTGGTTTTGCGAGGATATCCTTCCAAGCAGTCTTGCGAGCCTTTGGAATTTCAGCAGAGGATGGCTCTACATTTTGAAGAGTGGGTTTCTGTACTGGACGATATTCCATGCGAGGTTTCTTCTGTTCATGCTTAGGAGCAGGATAGCGTTTTGGTGGGATAGGTGGAGGAGTAGGAATCCCCTGTGCCAACCTTTCAGCCTGACGGATCCTCTGCCTTCGTCGCTTCTGAGATTTTGATAGAGGAATTTCAGGCTGTGGAAACTTAGGATGCTTCACTTTGAACCAATGGTTAGGAGAAACAGATCCAGGCGGCTTAACCATCCTAGGCTTGCCTTCTTGTGGAGCGGTGATGACTAAGGAAGACATTTGCTTCTGGATTTCGTGAGTGATGGGTTTCAGGCGATTAAACACCGAAACACGCTTCTGAGGGAAACGGCGAGGAGAGAGTGATGGAGTCTCTTCCCTTGGACGCTTGACCACCACACTTTGTAGACGCTTTGGTTTCTCTGGTTTTCCACATTCACAGCAATGGTGTACAGATGGCTTCTTTGGCATAGAAGAAGATCCTCTACGACTTCTAATAACCTCCTGATCCCACCAAATAGGAGAAGGGTGATCATCAGGAGAATCATCAGGGTCATGAAGGATCTGCTTCCCTTTAGCAGCTTGTGATGGTGCACCTAGAGAGATCTTTTGTCTTGGAACAGTCCTGGGTGCTCCCCTCATGTCCACATAGACCATGTTAGCTCCAAAGTTAGCAGGGAATGGATCTTCATCTACTGCCATTCCCTTCTTTGCAGCTTCAGGGAATTTGAAATCCCCTTTATCAATTCTGTCCTGGATAGCATTTCTGAAGATGATGCAATTGACCGTGGTATGGTTCCAGGAGTTGTGATACTTGCAATACTCTTTGCCTTTGATCTCAGCAGGAGATGGAATCTTGTGACCAACAGAAAAGCGTAGAAGCTTGTCAGCCATGAGTTGGTCGAAAATTTCTTCTGCTTTCGTAATGTCAAATGTATAAGCCCTGGTAGTCTTAGGCGAAGCCATGGATCCTTGTGCTTTAGTGGGCTCAACTTTGACGAAAGCTTTGCAGGCGTATGGCTTTCGGTTAACAATTTCTGCAACTGCAACTTCTGAACTTTCTTCTGTCTCCGCAATGGCCACTTGGTAGTTAGGATCCCTGTAGTAGGTCCCCTTAGACGCATTGCGGCGGTCCTGATCTTCTGTCAGCAACTGTTCATAACGAGTGGCTCTTGCAGCCAACTCAAACAAGTCCCTGAAAGCCACATCAACGAATTTCTTCTGTAATTCAAGACATAAACCATTCTGGGCCAGACGAACATACTCGGTCTCAGGCAAAACCACTTTGCATTTGAATCGAGCAGTTTTAAACCGAGTAATGTACGTCTCGGCTGGTTCTCCAGGCATTTGGTAAAGCCTAGAGAGATCAGCCAGAGTGACCTCTTGCTCAGTCCTGTAGAACTGCTTGTGAAATAATTCTTCTAATTGAGCCCATGATTGGACCGAATTAGCTGGGAGATTTATATACCATGTGAAGGCAGTGGCAGTAAGAGAATTGGGGAATAACCTCATTTTAAGGAATTCATTACTTGCCGCCTCTCCACATTGCACGGAGAAGCGTGCCACATGCTCCACTGATGACTTGGTATCTTCTCCAGAGAATTGGGAGAAGTCTGGAACCTTGTATCCCTTAGGAAATTCCACTCGATCCACAGCCTCATTATAAGGCTTCTTGTAGATAGGCCTTCCAAACTTCTGCAAAGCAGGTCCAAACTGATCTTGGACATATTCAATGACCTGCTCTTTGCTCAGAAGCACTGGATTTTGGGCAGTTGGAGATGGTAGTACCCTTTCAAAAGGTGCGACGTTAGAAGCACCAGTAAAGAGAGGATTGGGATCCTTCCATCTTCCAGGAACTGCTCCGGGGTGAGAGGCTGCTCCCATCCTTAACTTGCCACCGATTGGAACATCTTTCTGTTCTCCTGGGTGGTTGAATTGAGAAGAAGAAGAAGACACCTGGTAGTGAGGTAAGACGAAACCCTGCGGACCAGGCATCTTGAGTTGATCATTGCTGGCACCATTTCCAGTTGCTACAGAAGCGACTGGAGTTAGTTTTTCGTTAAGAAGAACTATCATGTCTTTGATGGACTTTGTGAGATCCATCTGTGACTCCTTGATCTCCTTGAGTGGACCAACGATAGAGTCAGTGAGACCTTGGGACAATTCAGCATTTGTCTCCAGAATGATGTCTCTCATGCCAACAGCCATCTCTTGCAAATCTTCTTGAGATGCCGCGAAGGACTGGCCTTCTACGGCTTCAACTGGGTCATCACCAGTTCCCGTACCTTTAGCTCCTCCTTTCTTGTCTTTTCCCGCCATCTTGAATCTTCAAAAATGTGTTATGGGTCCCACCGGGCGTGCCAAAAAATGTTGTCCACCGATTTCCCCAAAGGACAGGAGAAACGGGAGTGGCCAACACCGGGTGGTGTAGAAGATGCGAGGGCGTGCCAGGAGATATGTATCCCCAAGAGAAATGTAGAAAAGCGCCTGAATATACTGACTAACTTCTTTCAAGCAATTGCGAAACTCGAGCTAAAGTTACAAAGGTTCGTGGGGCCTTGAAAAAGGACTTCCACACTTGAAGAAAACTTGGTAAAAGAGTTTAGAGGAAGAAGGAAGAAAGAACGGGGAAGAAGTAGGAGATAGACATAGCTAAAAAGAGATCGATCGACTAACTGCTAGAGTTAGGAGATAAAAACTAAATTTAATTTGCTGCCGTGAGCGTTGTTGGTGTTGGAACCCCCGCAATGTTGCACAATGACTTGTATTTATAGCTTCTGAGTTCCCTTGTAACTTCTGGAATGTAACCGCCCATGATCTCCTATAATTTCGCCATATCTTCTTGAAAACGCATGAGGGTGTTACATGTGTCCCTTTATTGGCCGAAAATAACCAACCATGTTCTTAATATAATTAATCACATGTTAATTTCGGCCTTAACCGCTTATTTTAGATAAGCACCACTCTCCTATAATTTAGGTAACAAACTTTATCTCCTAAATTATAGATAATTCGGCTATTAATTAAAATCCGAATTAAAGTTAAAACAATTTCTAACCAATTCTTTTGCCACGTGTAAATATTAAAATTTATGGTACAAACACCATGTCCAAGAATAAATTCAAGGTGAAAAATCCGGATTTAAGACATGGTGGGGTTGCAGAAGAAGAAAGAAAAAATACGTCGTTAGAGGCCATGTCCAAGAATTGATCATGCCATTTAATTATGTTTTAGCTCACTTTTACTGCTTGTTTTGTATCGTTTCGCCTCCCTAATTTTGTTTGTGTTGTAAAAGATAGAGTTATATTTCTTTTATTGTGATTTGGTTTAGAAAGTATGTACAGGGTTTATGTGGAAAGGAATTATTGTAGGTGTGTTTGATTGTTAAGTGCTGAGTTTAAGCTGAAGATCTACAAGACTGTTTCATCTTTGCAAAACCAATTTGAGAGAAGCCCCAAGTAGGGTTCATAAGCAAGATCAAGATTTATAGTGGATGTTTGGGGGACATTCGGAAGGCTTGTGGATTCAAGGTTGCAGGAATCAATGATCAATGAGAATTCGACAAGTAAATCTTATATCATGTTTAATACCCTTACCCATGTATGAATTTTTTTCATGTATGTTAATTTGTGTTGATCTTGCACTTGTTTTGAAACTCCTTGCTTGGATTTGTTAAGTAGCCTGGATCAATCATCGCGATATGGTTATCTATTGTTTTTGTATAAGCAGATAAATCTAAATTTTTAGGCAGCCAATATCTAAATTCACTAGCAATTAATTTTTAAGATATCTTGTTTTTCCTGCGCCCGCATATATTGCTTTGGTTCAGGATATAATTTTCAAAATAGAAAAAAAGAAAGAGAATTAATTTTGACGCTAAATTCCCTGTTTTTAAAAGGACTGCTAAACAGGGGATAGACAAAATGAGAAAAAATGAACACATTGACCCACATGTTTTCCAAACTTCCTCAAACAAACACGCCCTTAATACTTATTCTTCTTTTTCTAGTCATTACTACTATTTGAATACCAATTCTGCGTATGGTTTGTTGAACATACAAAATATAAAATGGTACAAGTATATGTGTTATTTCATCATCCCTATAATCATGCCATTTAATGATGGTTTAGCTCACTTTTATTGTTTGTTTTGTATCGTTTCGCCTCCTTAATTTTGTTTGTCAGAGTGATGGTTTGGTGCCATCTGATGTTACGCTCCAAAATAAATTCAGCAGCTCTTGATTAGCCATTGTGTCACTCACCTAATTATATATCCGGCCGCCAATCTTATTTGACAAAATACATATTTCTTTGTAAGTGCTAAATAGAGTTATATTTCTTTTCTTGTGATTTGGTTCAGAAAGTATGTGTAGGGTTTACGCACAAAGGAATAAAGAAAATTTTACCATCAGCCCACTGGATGCACGATAAAACTACTCTTTGACCGGTAAGAGAGCATTCTTACCGGCACTCTTACGGTCAAAGAGTAGTCTTATCGTTTGCTCAGTGGACTGACAAAAGAAGAACAGAAGGAATAATTGTTGGTATGTTTGATTATTAAGTGCTGAGTTTAAGCTGAAGATCTTCATGAGTGTTTCTACTTTGCAAAACCAAATTTGAGAGAAGCCCCCAGGCAGGATTTGTAAGCAAGATCAAGATTTTTAGCGGATGTCTGGGAGACATTTGAAGGTTTGTGGATTCAAGACTGTAGCGATCAATGATCAATCAAGGAGAATTCGACAAGTAGCTTAAGTCAATTGGTAAGGAGTCACAATCGTACAATAAGATTTATTGTAGTGTTCCTGTTCCCAAAAAAAAAATTTATTGCTTTGGTTTCGGATATTTTGAAGAATGAAAATAGATAAAAAGAAAGAGAATTAATTTTGAGGCTAAATCCTGTGTTTTTATAGGACTGCCAAACAGGAAATAGACAACCACTGAGGTAGTAGCCTAGTTGGCCAAAGTGAGTGGGATAAAATTCCCCTCCCTCCATGCATGGACCTCCCAGGTTTGAATCCCTCCCATGCCTTTGTTGGGACTTGTGTGGATTTATGTGGAGGGCCTTTGGCCACTAGTCGCTTGCTGTGGTGACGGCCTGTCCTCTCGGAAAGTAGTTATGGCTCAACCGGACAGTCCACAGCGGGTCAATAATGGTCACGTCCATGGGAGATTGCTATGCCGGTCGCCTCTTGTAGTTCAAAATAAATAAATAAGTAAATAAATAACAGGGGATAGACAAAATGAGAAAATTTGAACACATTGACCCACATGTTTTCCAAACTTTATCAAACACACACGCCCTTAATACTATTCTTCTTTTTCTAGTCATTACTACTTGAATACCAATTCCACGTATGGCGTGTTGAACGATAGGCAGGGAAGTTATAATACAGCAAACATACAAAAAGTAAAATGGTGCAAGGTAACGTGTTATTTCATCATCCCTATAAATACTACCATCAACCAAAACAAAAATACTACGGGTACAACAATGTCGTCGCCCCCTAATGGACAAGTCGATGCAGACTCAAGTTTCA
>CAWLAL010000237.1:7500-11864 GCA_963854785.1 Vaccinium vitis-idaea | reverse complement strand
TCATAAATCCACTAAAAAACACCTGCGTGCGTGCGTGCGTGCACGGGCACGGGCACTAGGGCTCTAGGGCTCTTGGGCCTTGGGCACTTGAGCACTTGGAAGCACTTGGGAAGCAATTGGGAGCAATTGGGAAGCACTTGGGAGCACTTGCCAAGACATGGGCTCGACATGCCTCGTGAAGGTGCTAAAAAATGTTATGAAGAAGTTCCAATTGGCACTTTGTTGAGAAAAACTCAATTTCTCAAAAAAAAGGCATCCCACGACTTTGGCTTGATAAGGCATGCAACCACACGGCTTAACATGCCAAGACAAGGGCACAAGGCATGCCTCGGCACGGGCTCGACATGCCTTGACACGGGCTCGACATGCCTCGACAAGGGCTTGACAAGGCATCCCACGACATGGGATTGACAAAACATGCCAAGATATGGCTAGACATGCCACAATATGGGTAAAAGGCATGCTACAACAAGGGCTTGACATGCCTTGACACGGGCTCGACATGCCTCGACACGGGCTCGACATGCCTCGACATGGGCTTGACAAGGCATCCCACGACATGGGATTGACAAAACATGCCAAGATATGGCTAGACATGCCACAATATGGGTAAAAGGCATGCTACAACAAGGGCTTGACATGCCTTGACACGGGCTCGACATGCCTCGACACGGGCTCGACATGCCTCGACATGGGCTTGACAAGGCATCCCACGACATGGGATTGACAAAACATGCCAAGATATGGCTAGACATGCCACAATATGGGTAAAAGGCATGCTACAACAAGGGCTTGACATGCCTTGACACGGGCTCGACATGCCTCGACACGGGCTCGACATGCCTCGACATTGGCTCGACATGGGCTTGACAAATCATCCCACGACATGGGATTGACAAAACATGCCAAGATATGGCTAGACATGCCACAATATGGGCAAAAGGCATGCTACAACAAGGGCTTGACATGCCTTGACACGGGCTCGACATGCCTCGACACGGGCTCGACATGCCTCGACATGGGCTTGACAAGGCATCCCACGACATGGGATTGACAAAACATGCCAAGATATGGCTAGACATGCCACAATATGGGTAAAAGGCATGCTACAACAAGGGCTTGACATGCCTTGACACGGGCTCGACATGCCTTGACACGGGCTCGACATGCCTCGACACGGGCTCGACATGCCTCGACATGGGCTTGACAAGGCATCCCACGACATGGGATTGACAAAACATGCCAAGATATGGCTAGACATGCCACAATATGGGTAAAAGGCATGCTACAACAAGGGCTTGACATGCCTTGACACGGGCTCGACATGCCTCGACACGGGCTCGACATGCCTCGACATGGGCTTGACAAGGCATCCCACGACATGGGATTGACAAAACATGCCAAGATATGGCTAGACATGCCACAATATGGGTAAAAGGCATGCTACAACAAGGGCTTGACATGCCTTGACACGGGCTCGACATGCCTCGACACGGGCTCGACATGCCTCGACATTGGCTCGACATGGGCTTGACAAATCATCCCACGACATGGGATTGACAAAACATGCCAAGATATGGCTAGACATGCCACAATATGGGCAAAAGGCATGCTACAACAAGGGCTTGACATGCCTTGACACGGGCTCGACATGCCTCGACACGGGCTCGACATGCCTCGACATGGGCTTGACAAGGCATCCCACGACATGGGATTGACAAAACATGCCAAGATATGGCTAGACATGCCACAATATGGGTAAAAGGCATGCTACAACAAGGGCTTGACATGCCTTGACACGGGCTCGACATGCCTTGACACGGGCTCGACATGCCTCGACACGGGCTCGACATGCCTCGACATGGGCTTGACAAGGCATCCCACGACATGGGATTGACAAAACATGCCAAGATATGGCTAGACATGCCACAATATGGGCAAAAGGCATGCTACAACAAGGGCTTGACATGCCTTGACACGGGCTCGACATGCCTTGACACGGGCTCGACATGCCTCGACATGGGCTCGACATGCCTCGACATGGGCTTGACAAGGCATCCCACGACATGGGATTGACAAAACATGCCAAGATATGGCTAGACATGCCACAATATGGGTAAAAGGCATGCTACAACAAGGGCTTGACATGCCTTGACACGGGCTCGACATGCCTCGACACGGGCTCGACATGCCTCGACATGGGCTCGACATGCCTCGACATGGGCTTGACAAGGCATCCCACGACATGGGATTGACAAAACATGCCAAGATATGGCTAGACATGCCACAACATGGGCAAAAGGCATGGGCTTGACAAGGCATGCATGCCACGACATGGGCTCGACATGCCATCGGTGAAAAAACCACCCGACGGGTGGTTGGCACCGAGCAATCGCTTGAAAAACCACCCCGTGGGTGCTTGAGATGACTTGTGGTAGGTTGTTTGGCTAGAATGCCTCATAAGAACTCTCTAAAACATCACCTCCATGTGTGTTTCGCAAATGATAATTTTTTTCTTTTATAACGCATACATTTAGAGACTTTGAGGTTGGTTTTTTACATCTCTTTCCATCTACTACCTTCCAAATATTTTTTATAATTAATGTGTAGAAGTAATAGATTTTATTTGGGATTTTTCCTATTTTTAATGTATTTTTTCTTGATTTTTTTGATTTTTTATGGTGTATTTTCGAAATTAATTAATAATAAATAATCCCTTTGGAAAAAAAATCTGAATTTTTTTGTGAAGGTGCTACAAAATGTTTTGAACAAGTTCCAATTCGCACTTTGTTGAGCAAAACTCAATTTTTTGAAAAAATGGCTAGTACGCTCCTCGGACGAAAAGATGTTTCTTCCTGCCACATGGGGAAAAGCTCAAGATGCATATATAAGGGGGGGTGGTCTCCCTCCTTGCCAAGCCAAGGCCAGCCATGCCGGCTGCCTTGGCAAGGCCCGGGCATGACCAACCCGTGCATGCTGGGCACTTTGGCTTCGATGCCAAGTGCAAACACATGCCCGGGGTAATGCACGGAAAAAAGACCAAAATACCCCTGTGGGTAACGAAATGGCCCGATGGGTAACGAAATGAGCCGACGGGTAACGAAATGAGCCGATCTTCGGGCTATCAAAGGCATTTCGGGTTCAATGCCTCGTGCTATCGATACCCATGGAGTAATGAACGAAAAAATGACCGAAATGCCCCTGTGGGTAGCAAATAGTGCCCGACGGGTCACGAAACGAGCCGACAACCGTGCTAGGAAAGGCATTTTGGCACCCGACGGCTACATTCTTTGGGTAATCGCTGAAAACATGACCCGATGCGTTCTTGTTGCCGAGTAACCGCTTGAAACATGACCCGATGCGTGCTTGTTGTCGGACATTTGATGGAAATACGTCCCGATGTGTGCTTGGCATCGGGTAATCGCTAGAAATAATACCCGATGCATGCTTGTTGTCGGGCATTTGATGGAAATACGTCCCGATGTGTGCTCGTCATCGGGTAATCGCTGGAAATAATACCCGATGTGCGCTTGTTGCTGGGCATTTGATGGAAATACGTCCCGATGTGTGCTTGTCATCGGGTAATCGTTGGAAATAAGACCCGACGTGTGCATGTCACCTTGTTCTAGCCACGTCCTATGGGTAATGCACGAAGAAACGATTGAAAGGCAATGCCCAGGCTTAGCGAGGCAAGGTATGGTCGCTCCAGGCTTAGCGAGGCAATTGGTCGCTCGTCCAGGCTTAGCGAGGCAAGGTATGGTCGCTCCAGGCTTAGCGAGGCAATTGGTCGCTCGTCCAGGCTTAGCGAGGCAATGTGGGGTCGCTCCAGGCTTAGCGAGGCAGGTGGTCGCTCGTCCAGGCTTAGCGAGGCAATGTGGGGTCGCTCCAGGCTTAGCGAGGCAGGTGGTCGCTCCCCAGGCTTAGCGAGGCAATGGTTGGTCGCTCCAAGCTTGGCAAGGCTAAATTGGTTGCCCTCCACGCTCGACAAGGCTAGGAATGATGGTTGTCACGAAGCATCTCAATCGACACCGCGAAGTGCGCAGCGTGCTATTCCTCTACGATGCATTGGTGTCCCCGCACGGTGAGCATGCTTGGTTATACGGCTTAAGGTGCCTCAGTCCCAAGTGTGTGCCCAGGGGATACCTCCTTGTTGAGAGGAAGCAGGCTCGCCCGGGTGTCGATCGACATGCTTCGCGCCGCATGTTGCAAGGGCAACAGCAAAGGCTTGCATGGATGTCGTCTTGTTGGTCCCGCGATTTCACTGAGGGATGCTTGCTCGATGCCGGTGGTATCACCATGTCGCGAAAGTGTGTAGTAGGGCTTATGGCACGGGGCGCATTAGTAGTGTCACGAAAGTGTGTAGT
>CAWLAL010000236.1:0-43964 GCA_963854785.1 Vaccinium vitis-idaea | reverse complement strand
CTTGAGAGCAGGCCGTCAAAGCTGCGCTGTGCACTATCCAGATTCTTCCTTGCCTCCTTGAATGATCGTAGATCTCTGTTCAGGAAACCCTTGATCGGCTCTAGCATGTTCCTCTCATTCTTCTTCATGCTTTTAAAGCTTGCTTGCCAGAATTCCCGCGCAGCATCGGTATAGCGCTTTGTCGCAAGCACGGTATAGTCGTGGTCGATGACTGCTTCTGTGACCTGACTCGGCGGGGCGGTCTGCTGGAGCCATGTGTTGATTGTGTTCTCGAGCAGGGTAACATCTTGAGCGAGACGATTACCAGCCTTGACTAGTCCCTCAAGCCACTTCTCCACGAGGTCGACTTGTTCTGCAAAGTAATGAGTCGAAGCTCGGAACGTTGGAGAGTCTAGAGCTGCTTCTTTCAATCCCACAGGACTGCGACTCCATCAGTAATGGCAAACCTCTGTTGCACTTCGAACGTACATAAGATCGAGCGGACGATCGACTGGCTGCAATGTCGGCGGCTGGTCGTCTGCCATGGTCGAGTCGGCACTCCACTCGTCTGACTACGTCAATGCCAGGGAGCAGGCCATCTGACAAGACTACTGAGGTGCTCTTGGAGGCTTGCGGCTGTGTGACGTCGTCAGTGCAAGGCAGCTTGGGAAGTGTAGTTAGCCGTGGGTAGCGATTAGTGAAGGCATGAGGAACGCCGCCCAATCGGAATCTGGTAGCGTGGCAGGCTGCTCCAGCATGAATCATTCCAGGGCTTTGCTTGCGCGGCGTGGCGGGCCGCGTGCCGACCATTTCCAGAATTTTGTCAAACTTGCCCTCCTCTCCCTTTGAATTGTCTCCAAAAAGGTCTCTGCCCGGCGCCACCAGTGATCTTCTATTGCGCATGTCCGCTAGAGTATCGGAGTCATGCCAGCGTTCACAGATCGACCGTCGAAGCGTGTCAAGTTGCTGGACGACGACGACGATAATGCAGACCACGGTGATGCTAGAGGCGCCGCATTGTCGAATGGGGATGCAGCCACACTCAAGATAAATCCTGATTATGCTCGACGATTTGAGCACAACAAGAAACGGGAGGAATTGCAAAGGCTCGAGGAAAAGTACAGGGACGAGGACTCGGATTCTTCAGAATCAGAAGACGAGGATGATGCCGGTGAGCTTGCCACTGTGGAGCTGGACAGCGAGATCAATGCAACTCTGCAAGCACTGCGGTCCAAAGATCCTCGCATCTACGACACGAGGACTACCTTCTTTCGACCTATTGGAGAAGCCGAGCAGTCCACCGAGAAGAAGGAGAAGCCCATGCATTTGTCCGATTACCACCGCCAAAACTTGCTTCGAGCCGCAAATGGCGATGTTGAGGAACAGGATGAGTCGGCACCGCAAACATATTCAGAGGAGCAAGACGCCATACGAAGACAATTGGTCAATGAAATGCATGGCGCAGCTATTGCAGCAAACGAAGCAGATCATGAGGCCGACGACGATTTCATGGTCAAGAAGAGCAAGGCAGCTCATGATGGCATTCAGGTGTCTGAGAGCAAGAAACACAAAAAGATCGAGCTGGACGTTGAGAAAGCAGACGAAGATCCCGAGGGGTACCTCAACAACTTCCTGGCCGCTCGAGCATGGGTGCCGGATCAAGGCTCCAGATTTGCGCATCTAGACTCGGACGACTCAGAAGATGAGCGACGGGCAGAAGGATTTGAGGAGGCATACAACATGCGATTCGAAGATCCAGAGACTGCAAACGCGAAGCTCATGAGCTATGCTCGCGACACGCAAAAGTTCAGTGCTCGGCGAGAAGAGAAGTCTGGGAGACAGAAGCAAAGAGAGCGGGAGCGGGAGATCAAGGATGCGGCAAAGCGGGAGCGGCACGAAGAGAAGAAGAGGCTGAGGCGATGGAAAGTCGAGGAGATGGAGAAGAAAGTGGCGCAAATCAAGGAGGCAGCTGGTCTCGGGCCCGAGCAAGTTGTTGATGTAGAAGAGTGGCGTAATGTGCTTGAGGGCGATTTCGATGACGACCAATGGGAATCAGAGATGCAGCGACGCTTCGGCGAAAAGTACTACGCTGAAAAGGACAATCTTGAAGAAGAATCGGACGACGATGGCCACACCAATGGCCAAAAACACAAGGACGGGAAGGCAAAGAAGCCGAATTGGAACGATGACATTGATATTCAAGATCTTATACCAGACTTTAAGGAGCAGAAAGCGGAGAAGCCAAGCTTCACCTTGACAGACGACGAGGCAGAGGATGCAGCCGTGCCCACGGACGATGAGGTCGACGTCGACCTAGCCACCAACCAACAAGCAGAAGAGAATGGCACAGATCGAAAGCCGAAGTCACGAAAGGACATGCAGGCAGAAGTGCGATCAGCAAAACGCCGACAACGCATGGCAATCGAAGAGCTAGTCGACGACTCCTTCTCGACCGCCCTCCCAGGCGAGTCCAGCTCGAGCAAGCGCCCAACCGTGTTCCGCTACCGCGAGACATCCCCTACGCACTTTGGCCTGTCCGCGCGGGACATACTCTTTGCGGACGATAGCGCGCTCAACACGTTCGCCGGGCTGAAGAAGACGCACGCCTTCCGCGACGAGGCCAAGAAGGCTCGCGACCGGAAGAAGCTGGGCAAGAAGGCAAGGCTGCGGGAGTGGCGGCGGGAGACGTTTGGGAACGAGGATGGGTACAAGGGCAGCTTTGCGGACTATGTGCAGGCCCGCGCGGGTGCATCGCTGGCTGCGGGAGCTGTGGGTGAGACGAATGATGGTGGACCTGGGGAGGGGTTGAAGAAGAGGAAGCGGAAAGGGAAAGGGAAGAAGAAGGACGGGGCTATACCCGCTTGATGACTATATTATCTGTTGAGGTACATGGGCTGTTAGGACAGCAGTCTTGCTACATAATTGACAATTGAGCAGCAACCAAACTGCTTTCCACCATAACTGAGTGTGCAGTGTTTCGACTTGCGACTTGCGACTAGAGCACAAACGAATATTTCGTGCTTAGTAGATGTAAGGCACGATGCGATACGGCACCTGCTTGCAGTAGTCCTCCCAGTCCTTGCCATACTTGCGCCGGCACTTGCTCTCGTCCCTCCTCTCACGATGGATAAGCAGGATGGCAAAGTACAGCATGTAAAAGTACGTGAGTGGGATAGCCCATCCAGCGACCTCGTTGTTGGGACCCTGCGACACGACCTTTTGGCCCGTGATGATCGAGGTATTGATGACGTACCCGGAGAAGGCGCAGGGAAGGCAGTACGCCCAGGACATGATCCAGTCACCGAGATAGTTGACGTGGCGGGCCCTGCCCCACCAGCCGGAAGTCAGGAGCTTGGTGCCCTTGCTGGTGTCGATGTAGGTGAGGTTTTTGACGCGAGGGTGCGTGGGGTCGGTGCGGATCTTGCTCTTCTCCAGGTTGCTGACGCGGAAGATGTAGTATCCGACGGCCTGTACCGCCATGATGAGCCCGACGCCGAGCCAGCCAAGCTGGACCGGGTGGATTGAGAGATAGCGGGCCTGGATGCTGTAGGTGAAAGGCAGCCAAGCCAGGTCGCCGAAAGAAAGCATGAGACCGAACCCATCGGTTGTGATGTCCATTTGAGTAAGGATCAGGTTCTCGAGGTAGATTGCGTCAAACATGTACAGAGCCTGTGTGAGAGTCGTAATGACTAAGATGAATGTTAGTGGAGTGTTATCATTGCGCAAAGATCACTCACGCATCGAGTCAGTCACATAGCCATAGGTCTTCCACTGGCGCATGAGAAATGCAAAGTCAAGAATAATCCATCCGAGCATTCCAGGCCTGACTTCCATAAACGTCTTGATGTCAAACTCGCCGATGAATGGAATGTCAACGCGGGGATTGAGTTCGCGTCCGATGAACCAATCGTAGACCATGTTGCCGGTCGAGCCGTGGGCCGCAAGCTCCCTGTTCTTGGGGTCTTTAGGCTGCTTGACCGAGAAGGATTTGACATAGACGTAGGTCGCTAGGGCATACGAAATGAGGATGTTGGCGGTCAAAAGCTGGATGTAGTTGTTGTTGATGAAAGTCCATACTGGGAAATCCGGACCCTGCACCAGTGTACCAGCCAGCAGGATGGAGCTCACGAAGACGGCGCTATAGAATGCTGGCGGCTGTCAGCGCGTAGCAACGTGATCGGCGCCATTTGCATACCATTGAAACGATACTTGAGCTTGCCACCCGTGCGAAGAGTGGTGCCCTCGGCGTCTTCGCCAGGCAGGATCTTCCACAGCACGATGTTTAGAGCATAGTACGCCAGTGTCCAGACCACGGTCTCAGTGTTCAGTAGCCCACTGAAGCCTGGCCAGCCGACTTCCCTTTTCAGCTTGGCAAGGGTGAAGGTCGAAGGGTGAAGCAGCGACGGCGGAGGAGATCCGGAGACATCGTTCACAAAGAATGATAGAACGTAGCAGAAGATGGGCAAGGTGACTGAAAAGAAGCCAACGACGATGCTGAGATGATGTGTGAGCACTCTTGAGGCATCTCATGACAACAATTGAGTATGTACTCACGGTCCTCCAAATTCGTAGCCATGCTCATTGTTCTTGCTAGCCATGATGGGCCAATTGGGCGATGTGGGTCTGATATGAGGCAGCGACAAGAGCTGTGCAGGTCGCTCGAGCTGTGTGGAGTAGCAGCTGTATTATAGCTGCCGCCTGTCCACCGTGTCGATCGTACGAGCAGCCAGACGCGTTTTTTGCATGCGACGTCGAAGCGTGGCACTAAGCGAACCAAGATCGATGACGCTTTGGGGACTTGCGCCACAACCTTCGGACCTGGACCCAGCATGCGGCTCGCTTGGAGAAGCTGGACGTGAAACCGAGGCTCCCAGGCCTGCGTCGCGTTTCAGGCACCTCCGCAGTGCACAGACCACTTTGCCATGGAACAGGCGGCTCGCAGCCATCAAAGAAAGTCCGTGGTCAGCCTGCGAGCTCGTTGATGACTAGACATGCTTTCTCCTTTACTTCAGACATCATCATCAACCCCAATTCATCGCGTCGGGCGCTGAATTCAATTGGACTGGACTCATTAACACCTCTCCATCAGAATACACCCTCCACAGCTGGCAGCACGTCCATCTGCGGACCCAATTTGACACCATGGTCAACCTACTATATTCTAGCTTGCTCTTCGCCCTCCCGATCCTTGCAGCTTCATCGTCGGACGAGAAACCTGCACCGAGAACACCCTGTGCCGCCAAGTCCCCCATCACTGGCGGCTTCTTTGACCTGAAGGCAGTACATCTGGAATTGCCGGACCCGGACAAGAAAGCATCAGCGACGGCTCGGAACACCTCGTGGTCGGCGCGCGGATGGGACTACGGCGCTAATTTCACACTCAACATCTGCGGACCAGTGTTGGAGAAGCTTGAAGACGTGGACGGTGTGGACGAAAGTCGCTGGCGCAATGTCAGCGCATTCTACGAGAACAATGGAACCATATACAGCATTGGGTTGGACACACCCCACCACTGCTATTGCATGTTGTGAAAGGCTGACCACGGCCACAGGCAACAAAACGACGAGCCCATATTCAGAGGACGCAGACTTATACTAAATTACACAGATGGCTCACCTTGTCCCTCAGACCCTTCGAGATTCTCAGAACGTGATGTTTCCCTTTACGGCGCAATGGAACCGCGCGATGCGGCCATCCTGAAGGACAAGAACGGAAGTAAGGATCACGGCAAAGATGACGACGACGACGACAAGAAGGAGAAGACGCCGAAGAAGAAGCCAGCCACAAGCAACACCCGCCGCAGAAACACCATCATCAGCCTGGCCTGCGCCCCAGACGTCTCCACCATATCCATATCATTCGTCGGCACAATGGACTCGTGCTCGTATTTCTTCGAAGCGCGATCACAAGCTGCATGCCAAGGCGTCGACATCCCGGAGCAGACGCTGGGCCCGGCAGGCGTTTTTGGGGTGATCGCGCTCATAGCGATAATAGTGTACGTAGCAGGAGGCTGCGTATACCAGCGGACGGTGATGCACCAGCGAGGGTGGCGGCAGCTCCCCAACTACAGCCTATGGGCCGGCATCGGGAGTTTCTTCAAAGTAGGTTCTCCCCGGAGGCAACGCGCGTGGCAGAACGACACTTGGACCTGACACTTGTTATAAAAGGACATGTTCATCATCGCCTTCTCGTCGTGCACGCGCTGGGTGCCGCAGAGGAGGGGTGGCTACAGCAGGCTGAGCAACGGCTACTCTAGCGGCGGCGGTGGTGGCGGCAATGGCAGGGGCAGGGGCAGGCATGATGCTGATGATGAGAATCGGCTTATTGACGAATTAGATGAAGACTGGGGCGCCGAGTAAGGAACAAAGGACCCGCATTGTAACACTTGACCTATTGGATGGGTATGGCATGGCATGGCACCGGCGCTAGGATAGACATGATTGAGGCGTAGACATTGCAGCTTTCTGCTGCTACCTCCCAAAAAATGCGAAAAAGTGTCCAGGTGTTCTATGTAATGTCTATAATATAATGCAGCCGCGGTCACTTTCATCCATGAGCAGATTTCTCAGCTGCTGCGAGGCAAAGATCGATGATTCGCCACGCTCTCTCTCTATCTAGGTCCCTAGGTATCCTGATGCCTTTGCTGCCATGCTCAAGCTTTCTGACCACCGTCCGCCCAACTTGACTCGTAGTCCTCACTACACCATCCGTGCCATGCGCGCCATCAATGATGACCTTGACGTCAAATCGCTCGCCGCCTCGATCATCGAACAGATCGGGCGCAAAGACAGCCAGTGCCGGCAGCACATCATGCAGCGGTGGCCCAGTGACTAGACCAAAGACATCCGCATAGGTCTGCGCGAAGAAGGTCAAGATCTCGTTGAAGAGTTTGCGCACTGTGCTCGGTTCACCGCCAGCCTGTGCTCCGAAACCGTACAGCAGATCTCTTTGGACCTGCTTGTCTGCCAGAAACAGATGCGATAGATCAAGTGGCACGAGCGTCGTCTTCGTCCGCAGAACAGGATGCCGGAAGATACTGCTGGCAGCTTCGGGGTCAATGTAGATGTTGAATTCGGCGTACGGGGTCCAGTTGCCAAAGCGCTCTTCAACTCCAGGCCCTTCGCCTTTGCTGGTGGCACCCATCGGCGCATTGGTAAAACTATCTCCGACAGCACCTCCCATGATAAGCAAGCCTGCTATGTGCGCTGCAAGCTGAGGATAGACTGCGAATAGAAGGGCCATATTGGTCAGCGCGCCGGTTGCGACTAGATATGCTGTGCCAGGCGGTGTAGCTATCAAAGCTTCGTAGGCGGCTTGCACGGCGGAGGGTGCTTCACGTGCTCTGATAGCTGGTGCAGGCAAACAAGTGGTCCCATCCAGTCCTGATACTCCGTGTATGTCAGGAGCAAAGCATGTATCGCGACATAGGGGGATTGCGGTGCCAGAGTAGACTGGTACATCGGTGCGTCCTATCGCTGTCAAGATCGAGAGAGTGTTGGAGGTAGTCTGCTCCAAAGGGGCATTGCCATAGACTGTGGAACAGCCTAGAAGTGACACGCGAGGAGCCTGAGCCAGGACGAGCAGTGCGAAGGCATCCTACCATGGAATCAGCGGCCAGGCGGGATCAGGGGACAATCTTCGGCACGCACATCGTGTCCAGTATCGCAATCTAGCCATACTGGAATCGGCTGGTGTGCGCCGTCCGAAGTCTTCCAGGAGTGCTCAGCTGCTGAGGCTGAGCTCGTTGCAGGTCCACTCATACGATGCGCTCAGACAAGCACAGTCTTGTAAAGTCAGTGTTTGATACGGCGAAGTGTTTATACCGGTAATGAAGTGAAGTTATTCTAAGTGTGCGATGCCGGCCGACGTCAAACCACGATGATATCAGACCCGATGGCCAGTCTTCGGACCGCAGCCTGCTATGTTCATAGCAGACACGACCTTTACTGCATGGATGGAATGAATTTCTTTAGGATCTTGTGAAACCTTCAAACGACCTATAGCGACGAGTGCAATGTGCTGAGATGACCACGACGACAAATCTGACCTCCAAAGAGGCCATTACGCTACTGGACTGCTTGACCCACCACGAAACGTACAAAGAGATCGAACAATTCAAGGATCCACAAACGATACAAGAATATGGGCCACCCTTCCAGGATGACTGTAAGCCATCAGCACCATTGCTACAAGGGCTCGTCACCAGATTCGCAATCACACTACCGGGGATCAGAAATGTCGCCCCTCAGTTCTGGAAAGTGCGTGTGCAGGGCATCATCTACAGGCTTGCAGATGCAGAGCTCTCCGAAGCATACGACAAAGGTCTGCTGGGCGTGCGGAAGACCTTGGCCACCGCCATGTCATCCTTGGTCGAGTATCCTGCCCGCGCATTGCTGGGAGCTTTCGCAAAGAATGAAAACGCTCTCAAGCCGAGGACTTATGACAAAAAGAGCCCGGATGATGTCCTTATAGCCTGGCCTCATTACTTGCAGAATCTAGTCTACGGAGACCTCTTTGATGAGGTCTACAAGCGGATAGGAGAGACAGCCGATCTTGCAGATCACGACAGTCTGACACAGGCTGCACACGAGTTTATCGTCGTCAAGTAGGATCAATTCGGAGCACAAGACGGTATCATGCTGACATGATCCCTAGTTTGGCATCATTCATGCACCACACACTTATCATATCTCCAGAAGGTCAAACACTGGTCCGCTTGATGGACGCGTTAAATAAACTAGCACCATATGCCCTCATCAAACAGACCCTCCGCATCGGAAACGTGGCAACCATGATCAGCGGTATGATGAGGCTCATGCTGGCCAAGATCAGTACTGGTTCCATCACCAACTGGGTGGGCCTGACGGCTGGTGCTGACGAGGGTATGAACCTGCTCCAACAGATCATGTCTACTGTGCTTGGTTGGGACAAAAAAGAGCTCAAGAAGCGGCTTGACAAGATCGACAAAGACGCTGCCGGACTAAGCGCTGAGGTGAAAGGCGAGCTCAAGAACTATCTACAGAAAGATAGAGACGAGCATGTCGCAATCCGCGAGCAAAGCAGTAATTTACCGTTGCCAGCGAAATCTCCTACATGGCTAATCAGCCACAGTACAATCGAAAATGTCAATAGTTCAGACCATCTTGTCACTATCGTCGGCGAGCGCGGACATGTCAGAGCAACAACACAAGCAAGCTCTGGAATATCTCTCATTATCCCTTGCCATTCGGGACAGGGACGAGATAATCAACGTCTTGTGTAAAGGCAAGCCCGACAATCTAACAGAGGCCGTTCGAGATGCAGTGGCTGCATACGAACCAATGATCCGGCGAGTGCATCAAGCTGTTGATCTAAGCAGCTCCATCGGCGATCTCCAAGCCTTCACAAACGACTTCTTGAAGCTAGCTAAGATCGACAAAGATAAACAACAACACCCTCCAAGTATCGAGGACTTTGTGCACCTCCTGCATGTCCACCAAAACTCACTTCACAAGTTCCTCCACCAAGTGGTCAAGAACGGGGGCGACGTGCCCGTATGGTTCAAGGACTATGCCCATAGCATAATGAACCACTTCCGCAGCATGGAGATTCCCAACGCCAAAGACAAGCCCATCTTCACGGAGCTGGAATCTGCTTTCGCCGATCTGCCAAGCGACAAGCAGAACGAGATCAAGTCCGAGCTGGCCGCGCACGAGACATATCTCTCCTCGCTGTACGACGCCTCAGCATCACGAATCCGCACCGTCATCGAGAACGTAGCGGCCGCTGACCGCCCCGCAAAGACGGCACTATCACATGGGACGTCAACGCCCAAGGTGAAGACGCCAATCTCCTCGCGTCGTTCCTCGCTCGATCGCTCACAGGTCGCAAACAAGAAAGGAGCATCGATGGTCGGACCCGGAGCGTACCTCGCCAAATGGCAGAATCTGCTCGATGGGACGCTGATCACGCCTGCGACGGCGCTCGGCGAGGTGCGTACCGGCGCGGACAGGAGCGTGCGCGAGGCGTCGAATGTTGATGTTGATGGGAAGGCAAGCGAGGCGGTCGGGGACGAGGAGAAGGAGAATTTGGCAAGTGGGAATCCTACTGCGCCGTCGGTCAAGGTCACGCTCGAGGCGCTGGGGCCGAAGTTCAGGGAGATATTGCTTGAGCGGGCCTAGCTTTTGACTAGTGCAGACGTGCAGAGGGAAAGGAAGCAAAGTGATGGGATAGCAGAGCGAGCTGCCTGAAGTCATTGCGCAGTCACACACATGCTTGTATAGAGATAGAAAGGGGACGAACGCCTGGTCTGAATGCATACATCGCATGTCCCACCAACAAATTAATGCTCCTAAAGAATCATGACAAGCCGAACTCCTCGCTCCAGAACAAGGCATGCCGTCCCGCACGCACATGAGCGCCCACAGCTCGTCGTGCTGCCTTTCCCATGCCGTCAGGTCCACAAACGTACACGCCGACGTTCTCCCCTTCGGCATGCGCAAAGGCAGCATCAACGACCTTGCCAATGTCCGGACGTCCAGGCAGCACTGCAGATCAGATCCCGACGCCGCTCCTCCGTCCGGATCATCGCCAGGCTGAGACCGCGGCATCGCCGACAGAAGCGGCGTGACGAGCTCGATGCCACTCTGTGGCGGCTCCCCATCATCGTCCCCTCCCTCCTCTCCACCCTCGTCGTCTTCCCCCGATGGTGCGGCATCATTTGCCGCCAACGCGGGTACGCTTCTCCCATCATCTGCGAGGGAGCCAGTGGGCGCTGACGATGACGACGACGACGACGATCCAGTGACGTGCACGGCCAGCCTCGGCACCAACAGCCTCCTCTCCTCTCCCTCCAGCGGCTGCAGCGCCCACTGCACCTCCGCCGCGTCCCGGACCGACCACACCATCACGGCCCTGATGGCGCGCCGACCCGCAACGCTCCGCTGCACCACGGCGCGGAACAACGGCCACGTAAAGGTCGCGCCGACGCCGCCCGCGAGGAAGAGCACGCGGTCGCACTGGCGCATCAGGCGGTCGGCGTGGTCTGCTCTGCCGTAAGGGCCCTCGATGCGCAGGTGGGCTGGAGCCGTGGTCGGGGTCTTGCTGCCGTCGGACTGGGCGAGCTTCGCGAGGGAGGCGGTGTTGCCTCTGCGCGTTGTGCGGGAGAGGAGTTGAAGGCCTTGCGGGTCTTCGGGGAGTGAGGCAATTGTGAAGGGGTTGCGGCCTATGCTTGTTGGGAAACTGCCGGCTCGGCTGAGGATCAGGTAGACGTGCTGGCCGGGCTTCCAGCTTCGAGTGGTGGTCTTGCCTGATGGAATACCTGATATGCTTTGTACGAGAGAGGTGTTGGTGACTCGTGTTATGACGGGTGAGACGGCTGATCTTGTGTCCCATGCCCGGAGGATGATGGCGATGAGGTAGATAGCTGCAGATTGATAGACGAAGATTCTGAGATGGCTTACATGCAGCCATGCTACAGGCAAAACAATGACGCCCAGCATAACGTGGATGATGATGAATACTCGATAGCTTGCCCGTCGAACAACGGACAGAGCTGTAGTGCCAAGCGTGAGGAATAATGCGCTTGCCACAAGCCCGAGAATCACATCCAAGTCCTTGATTCTCTTCTGGATATTGCCAATCTGTACAAACAGATTTAGATACAGGCTGCCGTGCACCACAAAGAATAGGATGACGATCCGTCCAAGATTACGATGCCAAACATTGATATGCTCCCATGTCTGACCAGTCAGAAGCGTGACAGGGTTGAAGCGAGACTTGACGGCCAGCAGGTAATGCAAAGGGAGTTGCGATGCACCAATGATGCCAACTCGTTTGGTCACATGGACGTAGTCGAATCCAGTCTCAGCAAATGTAAGGATAATCAGCCAGACTGTCCAGAGGATGGCAGATATGACTTCAACATTGCTGCCAAGGTGGATGTTCAATATCGAGAAAGGTGCTGTAGCCCAGAAGGTGAGGATGCGCCATGATCGCAGGCCAGCAGATGGTCCACTACGAGCAGACCTTCGCCTCTTCGCTTTACGCTCGGGAGACGACAAGTCTGTGTCTAACGGATATAGTATACGCCTCGATACGTAGTCTACCAGCCGCAAGAAGCCTATTAGAAACAGAGGAGCGAGAACGGAAGCCTGGGCCAGTGCAGAATAGGTGTCCAGCAGTCGACGGCGCTCAAGCTTCTCAGCCTGGGTCAGGTCGAGATTGATGTGAAGCATATTCTGCTACTGCTGCCCTGCCCATCGGATGGGATGTGCTGTACCGTTCTCAGGTGCAGAGCAGGACTTCGAGTACAGACGGCGATGGCGAGGCCTGGAGCGTGGAGCCTCGCGCATGTGTAGTCAGCAACCTCAAACCAGTCCCCGAGGGCCTCGTAAAGCTATTGCTACAATACGCCTCGACTCTGGAGCATAAGCGACCATCGTCATTCTACTCTTCGGGACGAGTCACGTAGCTCTAGTACCGTGCCAGCAAATGAATGCTTCCCGCGTGTGTGCTCAAGGTGAAGCCCAGTTCTAGCTACGTCAGAGGGGCTGGTCAACTTTTAGGTGCGGGTGAAGCTTCATCAATCCACCAGCCACCAAGATCGCCAACAACAACTTCTGCCTCCTCCTGATGTCGCATTCTTTCTTCTTTGTTGTGCCACGAGAAAATGAGCATCCACTGACAGTCGCATCCAGCAAGCCCTCCTCAAATCAGGCTCTGGACGCACCTTCGTCACGCGCGACAATGTCGACTTCTAAGACCGACCAGCCATCGCGCGTCACCTCGATTGTCGCGTACCCTATAGCTGTCCTCATCGCGCTGGGCACTTCGGCGGCGCTCTACTCTGCCAGCGCACAATGGACTGGCTTTGAGCTCTCCACAGTCAGCCAGAGCGTTGACGACCCACTGCACATTGGCGTCCTGGTCGCATGGCGCGTGGCCGAGCTCACTTTGAGCTGGTTTGCCGGCTTCGACTGTACGGCGCAACATCCTGATCATCTTCACGCGCGATCTTGGCTAACAAGTTTACAGACTGGGACACCGCATCCCTCTTCCTCCTCACCAATGCGCCGTACTACTCTCTTCTCCCTCTTTTCTACAACATCAGTCCGGCCTCCATTGCCGCCAGCCTCGTCATCGACGTCATCTCCATCACCCTTCCCGTAGCTCTCTTCCGCCCAGTAAAGCTCTATAACAGTCCGCCAGTCAAGACGCCCGCCCTCGCTTCGTCCGACATCAGGCTCTACATCGCCACCTTCGCGACCGCTCTCTACAGCGCATTCATGTACGCTGGCCTGCAAACAATTCTTCCCTCATTCGTAGTCGGCGCCCTCGACGTACGCTCCCTTGAGCCCGCGTACGCTGCAAACATCCCTATACTGCTGGCCGCATTCGTGCCTCTCGGCAATGCCGCGAAGGACTTTCTCTTCACACCCTCGATCTTCGCAGCTAAGACGGTGGCGGCGCAGACAGAGTTCGACGCACAGACTGCGACGTTCGGCGAGACGCTCGCCTACAATGTTGGGCTGAGTGGCTGGGGTGTCCGGGAGGATGTGCTGATGTCGAGAACGGTCTTGCTTGCTCTCCTGAGCGTTGGCAGCTCCCTCGTCAGGATCTGGGGGACGGTGCAAGGCGCTAATGTGTGGGGCGCCATCACATGGGCGACCGTATTTGTCCTGGCACACTCTGCTGTAGGCGCTAGTTTTGGCTACATCGGAGATGTCTAAGAGACGGCCGTACGGCCGGGCTTCACCTGGCTTCGCTGACGTAGAATGGTGGAAGCACGGAGATTTGGCAGCAGCTCAGACTCGGTCAGAGATGCAGAAAAGGTGTCGTGGCGGACTGTGCAACCGCACGTCGACAGCCAATGGGACAGGGCGCAGACGGGATAATACCACAGGAGGAAATGCTGGAAGCTAGGAGTCGACGGGCATTGCTCTCGGCTACATGGAGAGTGGCATTGCTAGTTAGCTCATCAAGACTGAAGATTGTATTGGTGTCAGATCAATAGCAAATGTGTTACCACGATGCTCAAGTCTTCCCCCAAGTGCATAGCTTTCCATAATTCAATGCGAACAGCATGTACAGCGATGGATGCCCTGTAGTGATTGTTCTAGATGAACCATGGTACCGTCTGCTTGGCATGCTTAGCCTGGTCGACCTCTTTTCTCTACACTACTGTATCACGTCGGAACTCATATCATGATTATCGATCATCTTGCTGCATGGGATCGCGCGGGATGAGACCTGTTCTGTGGTCTCGGGTTGGACCTCGAGGTTGGCGGCGACATGGCGCGTTCATGCGGCCTCAATTCTCACAACAATGGGCTGTCAACGCGAGGAAGCAGTCCATGTTCCAGGTTCCCGGACCCGGCTCAAACATGCCGGGCAACAGCGACGAGGACGAGGGCTCCGGCAACAACGATGACAAGACCAAGTCCGACAAGCCACCTGGATGGGGTCCGACCTTTGTCCGCATGTTCGAATCGTCCATGACCACGCTGGCAAGTGTGGCGGTCCTTGGAGCTATCGGTTATGGTTACACGCGGTACTATAAGAACCTCGTTCTCAAGAAGATGGAGAATGCCTTCGAGCCTGGCGACCCCGTCTTGCAGCTCGCAGACAAACGCAGTAGACCTGTGCTCGATGAAGATGCTGGCGATCGCAGCCACTGGATCGAGCGTGCGGAACAAGCCAAGTTGGACGACATCGTCGGCGGCAACATTCGTGGGCAGTACTATCTGATCGTAGGCGAGAAGGGAACTGGCAAGTCCAGCATGCTAATAGATGCTATGGCCAAGATCAATGGCGAGGGAGTTGCAATGTTCGAGGCGCATGCTGATCTGGAAATTTTCCGTGTGAGACTGGGCAAGGCGCTCGACTTTGAGTACCACGAAGACAATGTTGGCAGTCTCTTCAGCATCAGGGGTCCCCGCGATGCAAGTGCACTCCTGGACATCGAGCGAGCGTTTAACAAGCTCGAGAAAGTGGCGCTGAAACGAAGAGACAGATTAGGCAGGCCACTAATCATCATCGTGAACAGCACCCATCTTCTACGCGATGACGAAGACGGCAGAGACTTGTTGGAGCTTGTACAGCAGAGAGCTGAGCAATGGGCAGCTAGCAATCTCGCGACCGTCATCTTTAATAGCGACGACTACTGGGTATATGAGCGGCTAAAGCAATACGCAACCCGGCTTCAAGTCATTCCCATCTACGACCTACCAAAGAGCAAAGCCATCGCAGCCCTTGCAACATACCGCAAGAAGTACTTTAACGAAGAGAGCAACTCCGAGATCCTGACTGAAGTGTACAAGAAGATAGGAGGCAGATTGTCGTTCCTCAACAGGGTTGCTAAAGCCAAGAATATGCTCGCAGCCGCTGACGACATCTGCGAGATGGAGAAGACGTGGTTCCTCAACCAATGCTGGATCCTGGGCGAGGAGATGGACGACGACGTCATGGACCAGCAGAAGTACGCCTCAGCAGCAGTAGTGCTCGCCAAGGCGCTGGTGGACAAGGAGAAGGCAGTCGGCACAGCATGGGACGACGAAACAGGCCACGTGCTCCCCGAGCTGCCGTTGCACGAAGCGAGACAGGTCATGACCCGCGCCGACTTTATCAAGTCCTACGACGCCATCAACCTGTTCACGATCGATTCAAAGGCCAACGTGCGCGCCGACTCGGTGCCGATGATGAATGCCTTCCGCGAGATATGCGCGCTGGAGGGCTTCGAGCAGCATCTCGAGGCGACGCTCGAGCGCATCTCGGCCATTGAGAGTCTCGGCAGGACGCGCGAGCTGACCATCAAGGACCTCTGGAATGGAGGCAAGTACCAATTTGCGGTCAGGGATAAGAAGGGCAACCTGGAGAAGCAGGTCACTTTCGTCACGGAAGCGCCGCCGGAGGAGAAGAAAGATGGCGAGGAGGAAAAGTGAAGCTGGGCAATTGGTCTGAGATGATAGAAGATCCGAGTGAGCGAGCGGGAAGCATCATAGATGGTTTGTGGTCGCTAGATCCGGCGGCATCTTTCACCAATACCATGGCTTCTAAACCACGGCCAAATCGTTGTCATCGCCTACCGAAGCCGAGTATCTTGTTGCCAGCCTGCGAGACCTTGACCACATCGCGATACGTCAGACTCGTCCTGGTTGTACGCACATTCCTGCCCTCATTACATTCGATCGCCGCCCTATCCCCCAGCAGATCCCAGTTCGCCACCGTCTCCGGTCCCAGGTCCTCATCGACCTCGACTTCCGCTATACCGTGCAGCGTCCCACCATAGACACCGTCTCGCGTGACCAGTAAGGAGCCAGCCTCCTGCACCACTCGCCACGTCCTTTGCTTCCCGTCCCCGTCCTCACTGACATCATCAGGGCGCTTCTCTGCAACGTCTAGCACGATCGTCCCGCACAGGCTGACTGTCGCAGTGCAAGGGAAGTACGATGCTCCGTCCTCGTGCGCCATGATGCCCTGTCCCGGAGCGTACTCGTTGACGAGGCAGTGATTCGCATTGCCATGCGGGCTTCCCTCGAACACACCCAGCTGCGAGAAGCGGGACAGGATAGGGTCAGACAGATATGGTGCCAATGGAGCGGCGAGGAGAGTACCAGACTTGCTCAGAGCTGAGGGCTGGGCTTGGAGGCGGCGTTTGCTCAGGTAGGTCCATTTCTGTGGGGGAAGCGAGGAGATAATATGGGATTGCTCTGGGCCGGTGAGGAAATTGGGAATGTAGTGCATTGATGGGGCCAGGTTGGTGATGCGGCGCGCCTCGAGAAGAGCTGGCGTCAAGGCGCCGATCCTCCCCAAGAAGTCCTCCTCAGTGTGGTTGTCTGTGGCTGCCATGGTGAAGATGTGGCGTGGTCAAGAAGATGTTGACCTTCACTAGTTCTAGATGAACCAAGGCTTCGCATCCGACGAGACCAATACCCAGTGTACCTTTGCCGGCCTATTGCCATGACTGTTGCAATGCCTAGCGGACAGCGGGAAACATCGTGGCGTGTGTAGCCCAAACAATCATCAAAAGGAGAGTGAGGATGCCGTGTTGTGGCTGAAGACCTGCAAGGAGCTGCCTGTCCCAGCCGTGTGACAAGGAGTGGGCCCCCTCGTGATCGGCCGGCACCTCAGAACTACATCCACTCGCCAACCAACTTCTACAACTTCTGCGTGCTTCTAAAGCAGACTCTTGACCTTCACCGAGCACCGATGAGCTGCCTTGTATAACCATCTTGAGCTCAAATCGCTTTCAATAACGGGGCAGTGGTACGGTGGCATGCTGTGCAGCATCGACTTTGAAGCGCAGCATTCGGCATCATGGACAGGGAAATGAACCAGGCTGCTCGGGATGATCGTGTATTGCACGACCCGGATGCTATCTTTGCAATGGACCACGGCTTTGTGGCACCGGATGCCTCGCAGTCAAGGACTACTGGCGAGGCAGGAGCGGCCATGGCAAGCAGACCGTCCTTGTTTTCTTCCTCCTCCGCCAGATCTCCTACTCTGTCTTCTCACGCTGCCACGCCCACAGCCATCATGAGTCCAGACCAGCTCGATAACGTACACAGGCCACGCACTAATCTCCATCGGCCCTTATCCACTTTAGCTGGCAGGAGTTCACCGCAGCCAATTCCCCAAGCAGGGCCATTAGACCATAGCCTTTCACCATCTCATAGACCTCGCATTCCTCGAGTCGAAAAGGATGCTGATGATCCTACCACTCCTATCCCAAACCTTCTCAGCCCCGAGAACGGTACTCCAACGACATTGAGCCGACTCTTTGCCATGCGGTCTAACAATCTTGATTCTCGGTCCCCTTCATATAACACAAATACCGAAATGCTGTCACGACACATAAAGGAAGGTCCGCCTTCTCTTGCCGGGCATCTCTACACGCAAGGGCTTCTAAGTGGGAACCACTCTGACATAACAGTCGTGGCGTTCGGTTGTGCGTACAAGTTACATCGGCTGATGCTCGCGCGCTCGCCATTCTTCAGCACCGCCTTGTCTGGTCCGTGGCTCGAGAGCAACTCATCAACCATAACTCTGAATCCAGAAGATGTTGATAGCAACATCACCAAGTCGTGCTTCGAGCTGGCTTTGAAAAGACTATATGGCGCGCCTACGCCGCACGAAGAGACACCCGAGGCCATCGGCCTCTTCGCCACTGGATGCTGGCTTGAGATGACTGATCTAATCGAATGTAGCATCGAGGCTATACTCAACAACATGCATCCTTACAGTCTCAACCCACTCATTAGGCTGGTTACCAATAACTATTATGGTCGTGCTGGTGACAAGATACTCGCATCGGCAAAGGCACTACTCTGCCGTGACGGCTGGAAGATGCCATTGAAGTACTGGGACAAGATTCCTGCCGACATAGTCCGCGAGATTGTTGGAGGCGATGGCTTCTTCATCAACGGCGAATGGGACAGATGGGTCCTCTCCAAGCGCATCTTCCTGCGCAGACTTCGTCGTGTCGCATTTGAGCTCGGCCTCATTCAGCCCGAGACAAGAAGGGTTGCAGAAGTCCCGGATGCGATCATGCTACAAGCAATCCGCTTCGACCGTGCATATCGCAGTAATCGTTCACCTTCGACCACCGGTCTTCCCGATACTATGGTTGCTTGTATCTCGGCATACACTCACCCTGATGTTGAACCGCTGCTGATTCTGTTGGACGAGGGCATACACTACATGCATCTCGAGTTTGAGCACCTACAGCACATCCGATCGGTCAAGGATATTTTTGGCGTGCCTCTCATGCCTGACAAGGTTCTATCTGATGCTCTATGGATGCAGATGGAGCTCCGTCAGAAGACCTTGAATGCTCCGGATGGATGCATGGAGCTGGGACTGAGCCAGCAAACCGAAATTATACAATCAGCAGATGACGGACAAGCCAGCCCAATTGCTACTCCCTCCAAAGGCAAGCAGAAGCAGCGTGAGCATGCCGCAACGCCAAGCGAGACAAAATCGGAGACGAATTCTTGGGATGGGTACGGCCGTCCTCGCAGGTTCTGGATACCTTCGACTGACTGCAACATCATCATGGGTGGTCACGCCGACCCAGTCGTAGCCGCATCCACCACGTCAAATATGCAGCGGCACGCCTCGCGAATGTCCGGTACTGTGCAGCCGGAAGACGTGCAGTGGACAGCTGATTTCGGAGCGGCATCGGCAGATACTCGTCCCCTACCTGGCCTGCGTTCGTCACTGGTGACGAACCAGTACTCCTCGCTGTCAGATGTAAAGCCTATTGCCTTTACGCATTTTCCACCATTCAGATTTTCGGCAGACTTTCCCAACCCTCGATTACTCAAGGAGAAGAAGCGCGTGTATAGCCGTACCATCTTTTATGCTGGCTCGTTGTGGAACATCTACATCCAAAAGGTGAAGACCTCCAAGAACTCTCAGCTGGGAGTCTACCTGCATCGGGCAAAGGAGCGAGAAACCGAGGAAACGTATGTCAGCTCGACTGGCAGAGCACAAAGCAGTGTCGACGAGCGCATTGGTCTTCTTGAGCGCGAGATGCTCCTGCGCCATACCCGTCAGCGCCCCGCCCGGCGTGACACTCGTGTAGCACCAGAGTCGGCACCTGGAGATGTCGAGAGCAGTGGTAGTAACGAGGTCCTCAACTCTACTGTTCAGCCCACGCAACGCCGCGTCCGGTCTTCTCGACGCCTGGGCGGTCTCCCCCTATCATACCGGAAAACCCGCCAGACCATGAACGCAGAGGCGACCATGTCGCCGACTATCGGTCAACAAGGAGGTCGCTCATCCGGCACTCGATCTGCTGAGGACCCTTTCACCAATTCATCCGACGAAGACTCGGCAGGTGAATACGGACACTCATCAGACGACGACCATGACGACGACATCCTCTACGACTCGGACGGCATACAATGGGCCGCGCGCCCACCACGTAATTGGCCAATGACTGGCTCTGCTCCTGCAAACGCCTCCCAACAGCACCACCAGCAGCAGCAACAGCCGACCGTGCCCACGCTCCCGCCCTATGTCGACGCCCGCCCCACAATCAAGACGTACTTTAAAATCTACAGTCCAAGCAAAGGGGGACGGATGCTGAGCGTATACGAGAGCGCGCCTGACACGTTCAATTTCAGCCAGAGCTGGGGCTGGAAGAGCAGTACGCTTATGCTTGACGAGGGGATGGATGAGGTCGACATGGACGTGATTGCTGCCAATACTGCGGCGGGAGAAGAGGGGAAGGGGATCGGGGAGGAGAGGGGGAAGCACAGGGTTGTTGGCGACGGGAGACTGCGGTTCATGGTTGTCATTGGCAATGTCTAGGTTCGACGGAAATGGTATCATCATCTGTCACAGGTCCGCGTTGGGAAATTTACTGCGTTGCTTGACATGAGATGAGACAAGACCGAAACGAGGCATGAGAATTGGACATGAAGGAGCTCACGAATGAAGATATATGTGGAAAGAAAAGCGTCCAATCCCTGCATCAAGCGACTGATACGAGAGCATAGTGATGTATTCGTACAACGTTATTGTCCTCCGTGGTAGCGATAAGTGGAGTGATGAAGAACAAAGGCTAAGCAGGTATCGTCGATAATATCAAACAAGCCACCCTCGCGGTCCATGCTTGTTCCCACATGCTACTTCAACGATGAAAATGATTGCCTCCAAATCTCTTTAAGCGAGAGCTCTCCCTCTCTTTCTTTGTTTGTTTCTTTCTTTCCTTCTTCCTATTCTTCTTTTCCGCCCTGCCCGCGCGAGCAATGAGGACCCTCCCACCTCCCCCACTGACGGACCAGCATCAATGAGGGGAGGGCATGCCAAACCAGGCGAACAAACAATCAATCAGCCCCTACCCCGGAGCATCTTCAGCCTCGCCTCGCCGTCGTCACCACCAGGAGCAGAGCGGCTGTTCAGCCTCACGAGCGCGGGTCGGTCCTCGTCGTCGCCGTCGACCACCGCGGTGGTGGAAGCGCCGGACTGCCCACCGGTACTGCCTTCGCCGAACAGACTCCCAGTAACGTTGCTCCTGCCGTCCTCGGATCCATTGCTGTTGCGGTGCAATTGCGGCGAGGGTGGTCTGGAAGTGGCTTCCATGTACGAGGGAGGGTATGCCGACAGGGGCGTGACGGGGTGGTTGCTGCGCAGGGCGGTGCCGTAGCTCGGTATCCGGGCTAGTGCTTCGTCGTCGTAGCCTAGTCTGGAGAGCTGCGTGATGGTCACTTGTCTGTCAAGAGCAATGTGATCCGGCCGGTCGTGTGGGGTGATGGTGATGGTGCGATCTATGCTAGAGCGGCGCGATCCCTGCGTCGAGGCTGTCCGTGAGCTGGTGGTCGAGCCGTTTGACACGCGGTTGGCTCTCGGTGTCATCTCCGCGATGTGTGGCGGAGAGGGATTTCTGCTCTGACTTCTACTATCGAGTGGCGATGTAGTAGAGCTCCGAACGCCCGCTCGTGGCGTGCTGACCAGTGTTTCGTCCAGTGAAGCCAGCCGGGAGCTTAGTAGCGCCGAATCTACCTCTGCTGCCGATAATTCATGCATGCCTGACCTGACGTATTCGCCATTTAGATTGTCATTCGAGGAACGCCTGCTAAGTATGCCAATCGGAGTATGTACACCACTCGGAAGAGACGTTTGATATCCGCTTGGGGTTATGTCGCTGTACAGCTCATCGAGTTGATGTTCACCATAGTTTGGTGGAGCAGCCGTGATGCTCTCCTGATTATTGAGCTGCTCCTCAGAGAGGTTGGTCATGCCTGCTTGTACCTCATTGGACTCGCCAATGGGTAGATGTGGAGAGATGAATAGCCTGACGGGCAATTTGCAGACCAGCTACGGAACATGTCAGTATTGTTCTGGAACGGGTGATCACGTACAACCGACCTGCGAGATGTGGCCCTCTGGATTATGAATATTGACCATGAGACGCAATTTGTGAGTGATGGCTATAGCATGAGAGTCGACATCCTGCCGACACTGCTTCAGCGACTTTGGCAAGGGCAGTCGGGCCTTGAAGTGGTATCTCTCATCCTCCATCGTAGGATTGTCCAACGTCTCATGCTCGAATGTTACGCGCGAGTCCTCTGGAAACTCCATGTCGTGCCTTGCCACCTCTGTCTCATCCTGCTTGACTCTTTCCTGAAGATAGTCGCTCATGGCAGGAGGTGCTATACGCTTGATGGTGTTCTCGGTGAGCTTGAGCGAGACCTTGCCTAGCTTGATACCTTTGCGCAAAGGTGATAGGTCGACGTCTGCAAGGATCGACGTTCCAAAGACGACAGCGTCTGAGGGGATGGAGATGCTGTAGCTGATCTTGTTGGCCCATATGTCGGCATTGACTCTCGACCGTGCCGCCTCGAGCTGGTCCCGTGTCATTGTTCGCACAATCCGTATGTGAGTAGTGGCATGCAGGTCCCTGGTCTTCCAATTGGGCCTCTCCACCTGGGCATGCAAGTTGTAGACGACAAACGTATCATCGGTGCCTTCCACGGTCTCGGGCAGATCCGGTGTCAGACTGAATTCGAAGGGCCATTCTATAAGTCCCTGGCGAGTCTTGTGTGTGCTGCCGGTGCCCAAGCTGATCTCGGCATTGTGAAACGTCTTCCTGTCGGAGATCTCGCTGCCCGAGGTACCAGAGGCGATGAACCAGCCAACCTTTCTCTTTCCCTCGAGCCTGATTTTGATGCGCTTGATGGTCATGGACTCCGGGGCGTCCAAGCGGACAACCCCGCAGAGCTTGACAGCCTCTGCGGTGTGCTCATCGCCGTGGAAGACAACAAATTGCGTGTCAGGGCTGTAGAGAACGTCAGGACAAGAGACGCTTTGCAGCAGGTTCGAGCCTTTGCAGGATCGAGTGCGGGGTTTTGGAGAGGATGGGCAACTTGCATGATCTGAAGCACTGGCTTGACCTTTGCCGTCTGTGTGTACATTGCGCTTAAGAGCGGCGGTCCTCCGAGGGGTTGTGCTCATGCCACCAGGGGTAGCACAGGCTGTGGAGCAGGGACAGAATGTGAAGGACGAAGGGCAGTCGTGTATGTCTGGCGCAGCTGCGTGGTTGTGGGCCGGCAATTAAAAGTGAGAATGACCAGAGGCACAGGTACGAGCAAAGGCAGGGCGGCGGGGGACAAGCATTAAGACCGGCTTGGCGAAGAGGTGCCCATCGACAATAGCTGCGGGAAGTGCGCTGTCAAGTCAAGACGATACAGTAGAAGGATTCAGATATCACAAGTAGTCTAAGCGAGTAGTGGCTGGTGCCTGAATATTGTTGCATGACCATGGCCCCTTTGCGGCCGAGCAGCGCATCTGATCAGGGCAGGCGGCAAGGCCAACCGCGTCATGACCGCACACGACACAGCTTGCAAGAGTCCTTCGACGACACCAGACGCGTCGTCAGGTCCAAGGTGGCTGTCAAGCTCATTTCCCGAGACTGCGCAACACTCTACACACTATATCGTTGCTGGCGCCCAGCGTTCTGTTCTTGCCATTGCGAGGGATCGAACTTCGCGATAAAAAACAATGGAATTGCGCTTGTCGCAGAGACGATGGGGATCAGAGTTCAAACGGCCACGTGAAACTGGAGACATGTGACGACCTCTTACCTTTCCAGATCGCGCCCCAAAAGTGGAATGTGGTTCCTGCCTCCCATAACCACCCACGCCAGGCGACAGCATTCTTCACCTGACCCTCACAGAATGCCCTAACAAAACCTCGAAAGGATCTTTGAGCTGGACTCGCATACGGAGACTACAGCACTTTTGACGGCCTTTCCGCAAGCGCCTGGACCACGCAGTGACTTCAGTCCGTCATTTGTTGAAGCTGCCCCAACACCCCACCGGAGGAACGTGTGCTTCAACGACCGATACGATAGGACCTCAGCAGATCGCCCAATGCCCCATTGCTTTCGCAACGTACAGTCAGGATCAGCAGACCCTTGTGGGAATGCATATGCCGACCCACAGTACTGGTCATTCGACATCGTCCTTGTCCACGACCCACACGGCTTCGTAGCTGAAAACCGAGCATGCTCATCCTTCAATGGTCATGCTGCTTCAGCCGTCGCATCGCTGGGTCGATCCCAAGTTCGAATGTAGCCTGAGCCATGTCAGTGTTGGCACTCGACCACCAGCAGCAAGCATCAAGCATCACTCACCGTCCTCGGACACGGCCATGATACAGTCGTCCTCGAAGCCAAGCCAGCTCAGCGGCTGCTGACCCACAACCTTGGCCATGACCGGCGGCAGCGTCGCCGTTGATGCCCGCGAGTCGACCTCATGCAGGACAACCTCGTCCTCAGCGCTCGGCTCCTCGCTCTCCTGCACGTCCAGCGTAGCCACCCGCGGCGACTGGATCGACGTCGCCGCGCTCTCCTTTCGGCCCGTCGGGCCCGACGTAATGCTACCACGCTGGCGAAGCGACATCTGTCCATTCACGTCAGTCACACTTGCGTTCCTCTTCTGCGTTAGAAGCACACCCACCGCCCTGGGCCGTCCGAGCATGCCGACCGAAAAGTCCCACAGTAACAGCTTGCAGTCCTCGCCCACGCTTCCGAACCTGTAGCTCCTCTCGTCGCATCGCCACGTGTCGAACTTGACGTCTGTCACGAAGTTGGAGTGTCCTTGGCAGCGTGCGATGAGCATCCTGTCCGCAAAGGACCAGATGCTGACGAGATCGTCTTGTCCCCCCGTGAGTATGTACCGTCCATCTGGCGACCACGTCACCGACAGCAGTGCGCCGTAGTATGATCTGAACACATCGAGCAGCTTCTCTTTGAGGAAGTCGATGATCTTCAGTGTGCCGTTCTCGGTCACAGCGGCCAGATGCGTGCCGTCCGGTGAGAAAGCAATGCGATTGATCTTGTCCCACGCCATCTGCCAGTACGACACTGGATTGGTTCTCTGGTTTCGAGACTGCACAGATTTCTTGATCTGCATCGTCGCGGCAGTGATCGCCCGCCTGGTCCCATCAGATGATGGAGGAATGTCCTCTGGTACGAATGCGGCGTCTTCTTTGTCCTTGTCGTACACGATTATCGACCCGTCCATATGCGATGCTACAAAGAGGTGGTCGCTGCCGGGCAGCCAGTGAATGCTCGATACTGCAGTGTTATTTATGATGCCATTCTTGTTGATTCGTGCGTACTTCTGCGACGTCGGATCATACCAGATGATATCCGACGTGTTGAAGCCGAAAACAACCTCGATGTTGGTCGTGCTCTTGGTCAGCTGGTTGATGTCGTGACACAACACGTGGGCTTTTGTGAAGAGAAGTTTGGCAAGATTGTCAGCCTATCGAATATGATTAGAATTCTGTTCCGAGTCAATGGCTGCTGCTCTCCCATACCTTGTTCTCTGCTGCCAGGTCCAACCATTGGATAGCTCGACCAACGTTGACAAATGCAAGGATGCCATCTGGGCTTCGTTCGTTCAATCGCTTATGTAGCGAGTCGTGCGGTATGACTCTGGAGATAAAAGACGAATTGCTTTTAACAATATTGTTCTTTGGTTTCTTTTTCTTTGCGCCGTCCTTTGTCTTCTCTGCAACCACAGCTGTCAGCGCTGGGTTGTCGTACCCGAATTTGGAAGCACCGGTATGAGTCGGTGGTGTTCCTGTCCCATTTGACCCAAAGTTCGAGTCGGTGTCGCTAGGTGTATGCGGTTGATATGGCTTGTCCTCGGAGATGCTCGGAGTGTGCCCGGAGATTTGTGAGTCTGCCGCTGTTGAAATACGATAGAGAGTATGTACAGGCTTCGGTCGTGATGCTATAGTCACTAAAGATAGCTTCGTACCCGTTGTGAGTGGTGACTGGGTTATGGCAAGGGGATTGTTGTTCACCACTGGAACATCGGCAGGATGAGGGGGAGGAAAGGCGATGCGGACCTGATCCCGAAAAGCATAGGTGCCTTCACCAAGCACCAGCTGGTTCTCTATCCCGGTCGATCGCTCGTGGGAGTTCTGCGTCTCCGCAAGGTTGGTGATGCCCGGATAAGTCTTAGCTAGATTGAGCTGAGGTGGCGGTGGTACCACGCTGTTGACAGTCAGTGCGAGCTCTATGTCACCAGACGACAACGTCCAATACATACAACATGATGCCTTCAGCTGATCATTTAGAGGCGAACAGCCCTTCTAGCTTAGCCGGAGTCCATAGGGAAACTCCAGACCGCGAACGCGTGGTAGAAGGTGGTAGAGTACGAAGAAATGGCCGGCTGATAGTATACAAACAAAGCAGAGCGACCAAAAGGGTGCAAACGATTTCTCCTGACTTCGCCGTAAGCTGTAGCTCGTTAATAGATTCTGCAAAGCAATATGTGCTGTCGCACTATGCAAGTTGAAATGACCAGGTAAGAGCCGCATCAAGATGCGGATATCGTCTCCACACCACAATCAATTGCCCCTCTCTCTACCCCACATCTCACCGCATCAGCAGCTCCCCTCTGCGTCAACCTTCCTTCGTACACAACCTCAGCGGGCTTCTGTGGGTAGTGAATGCATAGTTGGGAGTGGTCTGACGGATGAGGTCCTGGAAGACTGCGCTCATAGCTCATCTCGACAACAAGACAGCCAGATCAGGGACGGCATGGCTACCCAAGCACATTGCGCCTATTGCTTCGAGGCGCTCGCAGCATCTCTCGAGAAGAGGAAGACACTTAACCTGACACAAGTGGAAGAGCTATGGGACCAGTACACCTCGCAATCTGACGACAAGCGGCAAGATACCTCGCCTCCAAAACCAGCCGCCATATCCCGCCTACTCAACTACTCACCGGCCTCATCACGCGACAATAGCGACTCCACCTCCTCCTCGTCTTCCTCCTCGAGTTCGGCCTCCGCTCCCGCCTCCAGCACCGCAAGCAGCACCACAACCCTCTCCGCCCGCTCTAGCACCAAGTCTACTCTTGGCATTCCGCCCGACTCCTCCCACCCTCTCTTCGTAACCTGGAACACGCTTTCCTCTGGCGGTGACGACAAGTCCCTCCGCGGCTGCATTGGCACCTTCAGCCCGCTGCCGCTCAAGAAAGGCCTCTCCTCCTACGCCCTGACGTCCGCCTTTGACGACACGCGCTTCAACCCCATCGCTCAGTCCGAGCTACCCTCGCTGCAGGTGTGCGTCACGCTGCTGACGGATTTCTCCCAGCCGGACCGGGATGTGCTGAACTGGGAGGTGGGCAAGCACGGAATCCGGCTTAGCTTTGAAGATGGAGGGAGGCGTTTCGGCGCGACGTATCTGCCGGATGTGGCGTTGGAGCAAGGGTGGGGAAAGGAGGAGACGATTGTCAGCTTGATGCGGAAGGCCGGATGGAGGGGGAGGAGTGGAGGGTGGAGGGATGTGAGGGGGTTGGAGATTGTGAGGTACGAGGGGAAGAAGGTCGAGCTGGACTATACCGAGTGGAAGGCTTGGAGGGACTGGGTCAGGGCGAAGGGCACGTAAGAAAAGGGCTTGTGCGGCATTGGGAGAGCAAGCCAACGATAGACATGATATGATGGGCATGATGAGCACGGCGCTGGGAATGATTGGTTCGATGTGGGTGATGCTTTTGCTATTCGGGGTTACGTGAGGGCAAACGAAACTTGCGAACAAGACAGCTTATCGCATGTAGACGGACTGGCTGTGGTTTGAGCGACCAAAGATCTTCGCTGCATCGTTCGCTACGTCGATAGAGAACATCGTGCGCGGTATACAGCTCTGAGACAGTACGGAAGTGTTAATCGAAAGTAGATATAGACAGCTTTTGTATGATACTCATCATAATTCCGGTGTCACAGTAAGATGTTGCAGCCTTGCCGAGGCCTGTATGACTTCATTTGTCCTTGCGCACAGTGAAATTACTGGGAAATTGTATCACAGCCTCCGCCCGGGTCCTGATAGACCTTTAACGCGGGAGAGTAGACGAGCTCCTTTGATGTGAAGATTGAGGATACATTGAGTGCCGTATATACAGCAAACATGGTATTGTTCTCTCCCCTTCCGGAAGTGCATCTAAGCCTTCTCGTATGCCTGCTGGTCAATACCAGACTTTTTGCCCAAATAAGCACTGGTCTCGTAAGCATTGAGCTCATCCTCCTTCTTGTCCAAACCGGCGAAGCAAACCCAGAAAGCAACGCCACCGACAAACGCAAGGACAGCCACAACGCCGTAGTTCCAGACGAGGAGCGGATCGTTCGACAGCGGAAGAAGTGCCTGTCCGATCGCAGCGGCGAAGGCAGTCATGAAATAGTTGACAGCGACGACAAGAGATCGCATGTTGGTGGGCGCCTTGGAGAAAGCATACTCTAAACCGGTAACGCTGGTGAAAAGCTCCGATATACCGATAAGAACATATGGCACTGCCTGCACCCAGACATTGATGTCCGCAACAACAGGAGTGCCGTCGACCGTGCAAGTAGCTGCCTCTGTGCCGCATGGAGAGAGGCGATAGATGTATACCTGGGTGACGCATGCTGCGATCATGGCCATGGTGCCGACGAAGAAACCGGCGCACATCCGCTTTATTGGGGTAAATTTGATGCCCATCTTGCGAAGACCAGGATAGACGACAAAGTCTAGCAAGGGTATCAAGATGATGATGGAGATAGGATTCAGGTTTTGGATAAGATCATTCGGTACTCCGTTGAGCGTCATGACAGCAGCTTGAGAAGTGAGGTTGTTGGTAATTTGATTGTACACCAGCCAGTACAGCGGGAGAAATAGGAAAACCTTGCAAGCCTTGAGACCGCGGCGGACCTCGTCGACCCAGGCATCATCGTAGTGCATCCATTTGGGACGCTCTGCGACTGGAATGTGCGATGGTCGAACAACGTCCCAGGTGAATTCGCGCTTCATTTTGGCGAGGTTGAATGACCATTTTCCTTTCAATGCTGCCATGCTCATACGGACGAAAGTGCCAAAAACGGATTGAGTAGGCGGTGTAAGGTTGTAGTGCTTCTTGCAGACTATCAGGACGACGGGTGCGAAGAAGAACAGAAGTGTTGGCAGCATGAACGAAAGCCAGAATCCGACATTGCGCTCAGCGTAAACCATGCCTATTTGACCGACTAAGGAGCCTATGTTGATAGCGCCATAGAAATAGAGATACAGACGGGAGCTGGTGATGGCCGGATCCACGAGGACTCTCTCGCCAGACTTCAGCGTCTCGATGCGCATAACGGTGTCCACCTGCTGCTCGGCGACCATAGGGACGACGTTGGCCTTGAAGAAACCAGTACCAACGCCGAAGATGACCAGGCCGAGAGAGAAGACACCTAAGGAAGTCTGTGGCGAAGCAATGACGCTCGGTGCGGCGGAAGCAGTCAGGATCACATGACCGACAATCGCAATGATGATGGCGACGTGAATGGTCTTGTAGCGGCCGAGCTTGGCATCAGCGACGTAGCCGCCGACAAGGGGCATCACATATGCCCAGAACTGGTTGAAGGTGCCCAAACCTGTAGACGCTCGCTGGCCCTGGCCAAGTGCTCCGGGCTGATCGTTAGGGCTGTAGATCCTGCCAGAGTTCGAGCCTGGTGGTAGGGGTTGCTGGATGAAGTTGGTAAAGACAATGGTCGTGCCGTAGTATGAAAACCGCTCGCAGAGCTCGCAGAAGGCGATGGTGAATGCCATCCATGTGATCTTGCCTGACACGCGGCGCAATGTGCGGCGGTCTTCCTCGCTGATGTCTGCAATGTCCGAGTCGCTGCGCGCAACGTCGAGACCTTCATGTTCCTTTGCAATGGGCTTGGTAGGGACCTCGGCCGATGCCAGGACGGCTGAATCTTCTACGCCTGGATGCGACATGATGTATAGTCTTCAGCACGAGGTTACGCGCCGGGAAAGGGGACTGGAGAACAGGGGCTGGAGCATGATGGGAGGGGGCCAAACAGATACCTTTATGTACTTACAAAACTTGCAACAGGGCTCAACCATGTCGATCATCATGCTCGTGTGCATGCGTGCGTGACAGCGGGAGCTTGGGTGGTGTCGAATATCGGGCACGCTTGGATAGCGTCACTGATCCAGATGAGGAAGGTCAGTGTGCGTGCGCGATAGCTAGAATGTGGGGAGACAGAGACAAAGGGTGTCATGTCAGCGGCGATGCAACCCTGGTGCAGATTAGGCTCATGCCAGACCGCCACTCACGTCTTGAGCTGTTCTAGCGTAGCCTTGGTTCTTTGTCTTGGCCGCGAGCAGTCCTTCGTTTACGATGTTCTTGCTATCACATCTCGAGCTGATGAAATTTCCGGCTTCCTACCTACTTCGCAACAGTGCTGGCAGCGAAGATGACTACTGAGCTGCCCCTTCATTGATACATTCCACGGGGCGCACAGCTCATGCTCAGAGAAGAAAAGTGCGGCAGCTATCATCGACCTCGGTTAGTGACGGCGGTAGAAGCATTTTGGAACCATTGTGCACGGGCCATGCGGTAGACTGTTTTCAGAAGGAGCGGATCAATCACCCGGCTTGGCCTGTGCCGAGCTTTTCATCGTAGCAGAAACAATGAGAACGTAGATTGATAGACAGTGTTGTCTCCTAAAGAGCCGGAATCCCTGTGATGATCCTGCGCCGGATTGGTTGCAAATGATGGTTTAATGCACTGCACATACCTCCATCCTTCCAATTCAGCGCTAGAACAATTCTCCATGTCGATCATCCTCGGAGGTTCCGGCGGCGCCAGCTTTTGATACAGCGCTGTATCCTTCATCACGAGTCTTGGCCCCCTCGTCCGCGCCACCGACATAAAGTTATTCTTTGATCTGATCACTTGGCGATCGCGTGCTATCAGTAAGAAAGCTGTCTTGTGTCACTGCTTGTGGCAATCTCTGGCATGTCGTTGCTTGGTGTGGTGGAGTGTTCAGCCTTCTGACAGACATGAAATTGAATACGCGCCGAGAAGAAATGACCTCTGCCCGAGGCGATGCCTACTCTTGCAATGGACAGCGTCATTCAGGTTTCCAGACTCGGCTCTTGCAGATCGAGTTGCAAAGCGACGTTCATGGCTCGCCTTCCACAGCACTATTTGTCGCTGAAGTGGTCACCCAGCAGCTTCAGGCAGTGGCAGCATTCCACTGCGCATTCCTTTCTTTGGGTTGCCACAGAGCGGCTCTTCAGATGCTCCTGGAACTCATCTGTTCCTGGACTCTGCAACGCTTGTGCTCAAAACTTGCGTGCCTCCAGAAATGCCTCGATTTCCTCCTTGATATGCCCTTTCACAATGACTTGTCCAGTCAAGCCGTTCACCACGCACTCGTCCTTCTTCAGCCCTAGGTAGTCTTGGAGCTCGTCCCGGAGTGCCATCGGATTGCCGTCTATTCTTCGTATCCGTGTCAAACGTTTGTTTCCTCCTGCTTTCGTCACATGATAGATTGGCAGCTCGTTAGAAGGGGTCCGGGTAACAAAATATGGTAGGTTCGGTGCACATTGGGACAACCCCAAATCCTCAAAGACCTTGCTCTGTACTGGTCGCTTGTCCGGATATAGCTTCTCTCTAGTCGGATGTGAAGTTCGTTGCGAAGCACGCGAGACCTTTGGGCGAGGTTGCGATTTAAGCGATGGCGGTGGATATGAATGCGGCGCTGTCCTCGATGCAACTAGATTGGGGTCCTCCCGTGCTTCAAAGATATCAGCGCTTGTCCATGTCAATATGGGGTTGGATGTGCCTACTGGGTAGTGCCGCAGCTGTGCTCTGCCACCTCGTGGTCAGCCGACGTACTGCACTCAAGGTGCAGGAAGAGGATCCGAGCACGAGTCTCATGCTCGTGGTAGCCATGACAATCAAAGATACCTGCTCTAGTCACGACCGCAGTGTAATGTTGCGCAAAAGCACCAGAGTCGCAGTCTTTCTCAGCCAAGCAATGTATGGAAATGTCTTGGCGCATTCTCGCGCGCACGGCTCGATTTTTGCAGCCCCGCGTCGCCAACTTCAAGATATTCGGTGCCCGTCAAAGGGCACTACTCCTGCTCGACCTCGTCGTCAACATCAACACCACACACCATGGCTACCAACGGCACGTCAGACGACGTCGCCAAGGATCACAGCATCCTTCCCCAGCTGATTCCGAACCTCGATCGGCATCTTGTCTTCCCGCTTCTCCAATTTTTGGAAGACCAGCAGGAGGAAGATGACCCACAACCAGAGCTCACGCAGCTCAAATTCGAGTTACTCAAGCAGACGAATATGACAGACTTCGTGGGCGATCTAGAGGCACAGATCAAGGGACTTGATGAACGTCCAAGTGAATACGTCAAGAAGCGAGAGGAAGTGTTGGCCAGGCGCGAGAAGTACCAGGAAGAGACGAGCACAATTCAGGACCTTTTGGGCGACGACAACGTCGTCAGCAACTTCAGGAGCGACAAGGTGGCAAACTTGAACTACCTCAAGGAGAATCACAATGTCACTCCGGAAATGGTGAACGCGCTGTACGACTTTGGATGGTTTCAATATGGCTGCGGTGACTACAACAGCGCCTCTGAACTTCTCTATCAATTCCGCATCCTGAGCACAGACAATGATAAAGTCGCATCTGCCAATTGGGGAAAGTTGGCAGCTGACATCCTGACCACAAATTGGGAGTCGGCCATGGACGAGGTCAAGAAGGTCCAGGAGCTCATTGACACGAGACTGTTTAACAATCCTCTTGCACAGCTCGAGCAACGCACGTGGCTGATCCACTGGTCGCTGTTCCCGCTTTTCAACCACGAGCCGGCACGCGACAGCTTGACCGAGACGTTTTTCTCTCCTACATTTATCAATACCATCCAAACCGCATGCCCCTGGGTTCTCCGATACCTCACAGCCGCAGTCATCACCAACCGCAACCGACCAATAGGCAAGAACAGCACTATTACCTACCAAAAGCAGCTCAAAGACCTGATCCGCATTGTGCGTCAGGAAGGCTACGAGTACAGCGACCCCGTCACAAGCTTTGTCAAAGCTCTCTACGTTGATTTCGATTTTGAGGAGGCACAAAGAAGACTCGTCGAGGCCGATGAGATTCTGCGAAGCGATTTCTTCCTGTCTGCGTCGGCAGAGACATTCAAGGACGCTGCTAGGCATCTCATCTCGGAGAGCTACTGCCGGATACACCAAAGGATAGATATCAAGTGCGTCCCGTTCCACCTGTTATCTCTGTTGCATCATACTGACTAATACCAGGGATCTCTCGTTGCGCTTGGGTCTTTCCGAGGATGAGGGCGAAAAGTGGATTGTGAACTTGATCAGAGATACCCGTGTCGATGCAAAGATCGACTACAAAGAGGGCACCGTGGTCATGAACCACCCACCGCAATCAGTCTACCAGCAGGTCATAGAAAGGACCAAGGGAGGCTTCTTCAGGACGCAAGTCTTGAGTGCAGCAGTGGCGAAGTAGAATGCTGGCACGGAGTTGCATGAGACCAGCTTAAGGCAGGCTACCATGCTAGAGCCTCATAAGGTCCAGAAAAGTGCTTTGATAGCACTCCGCATCAATGAATGCCATGATTGACCTAGCATGTACTGTTTCTCATTGATCCCCAATGTAACAGACGTGAGCAACGACTTTTCATCCCTCGACATCAACCTCCCTCCCCCCACCATCCATGTCAGGCATCCACCCCTTCGGCCGCTCCGCACCCCTCACAACAAGCCCATACAGCGCCCTCTCGACCTTCTCAACAGAAGTGCGCATGACATCCATCTTCTTGTCCGCGTCCCGCGCAAACGACGACGCGTGGCCCACCTCCAGCCTCTCCAGGCCCGACCTCAGGGCCCGCAAATCGCTCAATACCGTCCTCTTTTGCCCGCCGTCCGCTGCCACATCTTCTTCGCTACCGCCACTACCCGATGATGCAATGGCGGGCAGCTCTCCCGTCGTGGCCATTGCCGTGATTGCGAAGCGCATTAACTCGCCCGTCATGTCGAAGAGGCCGAGAATGTAGTCCTCGATGCTGAGATCCACGCCTTGAATTTGTGCCTGCTCGGCCGACGCATCTCCAGAACCGCCCGTTGCGGCGGGTCTGCTGCCGCTTAGGTCCAGCAGGTCCCGCCGTGCCTCGTCGTAGGTCAATAGTCGGCCGTGCGTTAGAAAGTGCGCAAAGGTGGCGGCTTCGACGTATTCCTGGTTGCCGCCTGTAATGTTCCGCGCATACCGCCAGCCATTGGCGCCCTCAAGGTCCTTGGCTGCTTCAGTATAGCTGGCTACCACGGCATCTCTATGGGGCTTGATCGCTTTCTCGATGGCCTCTGTGAGAGGTTGGCCTACTGTTCTGGCTCTACATTATTGTTCAGTACATCACCATACGGGATGCTAAATTTGGTTCGTTCGGACCTTTGTAGTCCGAATATGCTGTTCATTCATGTCAGCTTTCAGCTCATACATATCGAGTGAAGCGCTTGCATCTTCTTTGACGCGGCAGTAATATCTCGAGATCTCTTCACTACTCGCTCGCGCCGTTCATGGTGCTCATCCAGCTCTTTTCGGAAGTCCTCGAACAGAGCTACAAAGGGCGACTGACTTGCTGAAGCATCCATGGTGTCACTCCGAGGGCGCTTCTGACCCATTGTCTTGCTGCACGATCTGCGACACACTCGATAGGGTGAGTGAGGACGAAGCGATGAAGCATGTGTGCAATGGACATCATTCTCGACTGGGCAAGTGCAGCCGATCGCCACTCGTCTCCCACAATCATGTGCCCCTAATGTCGCCTCTCTTTTTATTGATTGCAGCTATAGTCTCTACAATACCCTTATATCTTACGGAATAAGACGACTGCCTCACTGGTAGGTCCGCTTTGCACACTATCAAAGAGCCAATGATCGCAGGCCGTAAAACATCCCTCACTTTCGAATCTTCCTTGAATGTGAATTGCATCGAGGCTTCGCAATTTGTCGATCTTCCCTGCGTGTCCTAGTACAATTGCATAACACCCTTGCGATACATACCGTACTTGCGTAGAATTATTCTCGTCCGTACGACCACACTCAATTTGCAACATGGAGTCAGCAACAAGCAAAGAGTCCTTTCCATGGCATCTGGGTGTCTACGATGCACATTGCCACCCAACAGATACTACATCGAACCTTCCGGCTATACCTGGCATGAAAGCACGAGCATTGACAGTGATGGCTACCCGAGCACAAGATCAGGATCTGGTAGACCATGTTGCCCTAGACATGGCCGCCATATCAATTGCCGAGCTTGATCTGGACAATACACAGCAGAGGTAGCCGCGTCCATAGCATATTGTAGTGCACAAGCTCTCATAGCACTGACGATTCGCAGTGTCAAGCCGACAAAGATCATCCCCAGCTTCGGCTGGCACCCTTGGTTCTCCCACCAACTCTTCCTACCATCGTCCTTCTCGAACCCCACCTCCTTCACCCCAAACGAAAAGGCAGAGCATTACCGCGCCGTACTCACCCCTCCGCCATCAGAATCCTTCATATCCTCCCTGCCCCAACCACGCTCCCTCGACGACTTCCTCGCCACCACCAAGCAATACCTCACATCCCATCCTCTGGCACTAGTAGGCGAGATTGGCCTGGACAAAGGCTTCCGCCTCCCCGAAGCATGGCCATCCTCCTCCTCCCCCGCCCCAAGCGACGCCAAACATGACCGCGACCAGTCTCTCACCCCAGGCGGACGCGAGGGGCGCCGCCTTTCCCCGCACAAAGTCACAATGGAGCACCAGCGCGCCATTGTAGGTGCACAGCTAAAGCTGGCAGGGGAAATGGGCCGCGCGGTATCAGTGCACGGGGTGCAGGCTGCGGGGTTGCTGTACGACACGCTCGCGGCGTCGTGGAAGGGGTTCGAGCGGGAAGTCGTGGGTCGAAGGCGAAGGAAGATGGCGCAGCGGGAGGCGGCGCAGGGCGACGACGACGGAGGCGAGAAGGAGGAGAGGCCGGACGAGAAGAAGGAGGAAGAAGCAAAGCCGTTCCCGCCGCGGATCTGCTTGCATTCGTACTCTGGCCCGCCGGAGACGGTCAAGCAGTACCTGCACCCTTCCACGCCGGCTGATATCTTCTTTTCGTTCTCCACCGCGATCAACTTCAGTGGGGAGAGCCGCAAGGCGGAGGAAGCGATCAAGGTTGTGCCTGAGGATAGGATCTTGGTGGAGAGCGATCTGCACATGGCTGGGGAGAGGATGGATGAGATGCTGGAGGATATTGTGAGGCGGATCTGTGCTATCAAAGGATGGAGTCTTGATCGCGGAGTTCGGCAGCTCGGGAGGAATTGGAGACGATTTGTCTTTGGGGATGGCTAATGCATAACCTTGTCGGCGTCGTTACTGACGAGTGTGTATACACATGCCTTGCATGATGTGTCGCTGGATCGCATCATTGGTACAGAAACGTCTCTCCTCAAGTTCAGGTATCTGTGTCCTTGCCACCGTTAACAGATCACCGGTATGACATGCTTGCCAGTGGCGCAGTCAGCAAATCCTCCCCAGACTTTTACGTCTCCTGAACTCGCGGGTTCATACATGTTGAGAATGATGAGAAACTATTCGCGCTCAACTGAAGTCCGCAGTCGCAACAAGTGCGACTATGGCCTGCTCGGTCGTCAGCATCTCTCCATAGTGCCCCTGCCACATCACCTCCTCTGTGCTCGGTTGGTTGCATTCTGACGAAGGCTGGAACAGACCCGGAGTTTCTGCATCTGACACATGCCTTGTGATCTTGCGCTGCTTCATGGGCCTGACCTGCGGCGTGTCTGGTTGGACCCCATTGTTCTTGGTACTCGTGCATCCAATGTCCGTCGAATCTGCTTGCGCCATCCGAGCCCGCTTGCGTGCAGGTTGTCTCTGGAGCAATTCCCTCTTCGCCGGTTTCTTGGCTCGCTTGAACAGCGTACGAGCAGTGGCCTTGCCTTCATGGGCATGTGCCGACCTCTTCCCGGCAAGTATCTCTCGGTCTTTACGCTGCTCTTCTCGATACTGCTTGCGCTCCTTCTGAAATCCCGCCCGTTCATGCTCGTAGGAAGTGTTTCGAATACTTGCACGATCTTTCAATGCTTGCATCACGAGATCCTTGAGCAGATCCGCGTGATACTTGCGCGATCTTGAGTCCTTGTCTCTGTACCGATGCCATATTAGTGTCTGATCGTACTCTAGCAGAAAATCCAACAGTCGTTCATCTGCGAGCCATTCTGGCTTGTTTGCCAGAACCCATTCGTTGGTCTTGAAGTACGCCTCGAGTGGCGCGACATGTTTGCGATCCGGACCACCTCGAGGATTGATTGCACCTATAATTGCTTGCTTCCTACCCGCTGAGTCGATCTTGATGGCAAATGTCGGTGCTGTGCGGACCAGCTGAGCGATGTCTTTTGGGCGTAACGATTCTGTTGCTGTAAACTCGTTACTCATCGGCAGCATGCACTGGTTGTTGCCCTGTATTACCGGCTCCGGCACAAGCTGGTCGGGCTGTAGCAGATACTCAGGATCCGTTCCTGGTATCTGCCGCAAAGGTTCCTCGATGGCCCTATCGTTCCAAAGGTGTGATAAATCATTGCATTGATTGTCTTGAGCAGTCGACAGGACATGGTACTCGAGTGATCTTCTAAGGTCACAGTCAGAGTATGGTAGTGCCATGGTACATGTGACAAGGTGATAACTTGCAGCTCGTTTTCCTCGAGACCAGCAATGCTTTTTGAGCATTCCAACCACATTCTTTGTGCTGCTCGGCATCAATGGCTTCGTGAAAGCATTGTATGGCGACAAAGAAGCCAGCAATCGACCGAGACTCACTGTCTATGATGTTCCCTCACGGCTTTCTTTGGTTGCTGCCTTTGTGTTGGAGGCGAAGAATGTGAGCAAAGTCGGGGATAATGCCTGTGTGAAAGCACGAGAGAGAGGCAGTCATGCGAAAATGGTACAACATACTCATCGAGCGTGAGGTGGCCGGTGAAATGGAAGTGATAGTATTCGTGCATGTGAGGGATGCTGGATGCACACCATCGAGGCAATCTGCCCACCTCTGCAGTTTACCTTGACACATGACGAGCCAACTTTCACCTGCTCACAACAATCTAATTCCATCCCGGCCGCTCGCGGTTTCACACTTCACATCATCATTCACTGTCCAAACAATGCTGTGAAAGCAATTTGCAGCCGCTGTAAGGCAAGTTGGTGTTTTTCGCGAGTTTTGCTTGGTTTTGCTACCACAGTCATGGACCAGCTTGCCAGGATCCATGAACTCGAGCTTCGCATAGCTCAACTGGAGAACGAAAACGCAGCTCTGAAGTCAGTCAAGGAAACTCCCAGTCCAAAGAAGACTACATCGGCGGCCACAAATCCGAAGCCGTTTCTCGTTGTCGCTAAGCTCGACGACGATGATTTGACAGAGGCAGACCAGAGCTCTGCAAGTCGGGCTCTCACCATACAGAAGTCCACATTGAAGAATCTCACAACGAACAAATCCTCCCCCATCAAGGAGACTCTACCTCGCGTAACGACAGTCCTATCTGTACCTGCCCCGGCACCATGTGATGCTGCTCAGGAGACACAATCAGATGGGATAGCTAGTCAACAGTTTCCAGCACCAGGGTCGAGAACAGTCAAGAAGTTTTCGCCACGCAAAACAAGGGCGAAGAAGCGTGCAGCAGATTCTGCCGCATCGCAGAAGCTGTTGTCGATCGCCCACAACGATAAAGTCGATGACAACAAGAATGATATCCCGTTTCCCAGAAGTTTGGCGCAGCCCAGAGTCAGAACTCGGAAGACCGAGATAGGTCAAATCACCGAGCACGAGCCATCCCCAGTCCACACTGTTAGGAACGAGGTCGTAACAGTTAGCACAGCGCCTTCGAAGCCAGCCCCAAAGCGAAAAGTGACCAGGAAGGCGAGGTCCAAGAAGACCGTGGCTAAAGACACCAAATTGTTGGCACAGCCGGAGCCGAGCAAGTGCATAGGAAACCAACCTGTCTCAGTATTGAGTGTAACGACAGCAGCGAACAAGGCAGCGAGGGGCCGAACAGCATCCACTCGAGCTGGACGCCTAACGAGGGCATCGAGCCATGCGCCACCAGCTCTCCTTGTGGCAATTGGACCAAAAGCCAGCAATGCAAGAGTATGTGTAATCCATGCTTACTAGTTCCGTCGTGCCTGACGCTTGTCTAAGGGAACAAAAAAGATTACACCAGTAGAGCAGAAGAAAAACAGTCTTGAACATCCCAAGGATACATCTGCTGGTCGGGGAAAAGTCAAGAGAGCAGTGACTTCGTTCTTTGATCGTCTCCAGCCCGAACACCTCGGCCACATCGGCCTAGCCTCCGCTTCTATTTGTACGCCTGCAGTCATTCATGAGCCCAGCCACCATGGTTCAGACGCCAGCAGTGTCTTGAGTGAACTCAGTGATCTCAGCGAGTTGAGCCTGTTGCAGCACGGCGCGGATGATACCGATTATGACAGTCCAGCCAACAAAGGCAGCAGGAAGCGAAAAGGTGGCCCCAAGACCATGGGCAGCAAGCGCCGCAGGGTCGCCATAAAGCCAAGATCGTCCCGAAGAAGTCCCCTCTTTTACAACGTCTCGCCGACACCCCACGGTCAACCAGCGACCAGGACGATTCCCGCACGTGGCGGGAAAGCGTTGGTGGATTATACGTCTGAGATGGGAAGCACTGGCCAGGAGACTCTTGCTGGAATCGCCAATAGAGTGATCCCGAGAGTGTTGAGCATAGATGGCTTGTTGGAGTCCCTTCACGAGGACTACATCAACGGCGATGTGCTTCTCTTCATCCTTCTACACATCGGCAATCTTCGCGACGTTGAGGCGTACGACACGGTCCGCCAAGCACAGCACCTGTTTGGTCGAAATGGTAGCACCAACGAATCGCTTCGCCACCGTAAGCGCGAAGCCCTCAAACTGCGGTCAAAAGAGGACAAGGTGAGCCTATCGCACGCCACAAAAGCTTTCAAGACACTTCGAAGAGCCACCAAGAGAGAAGATCCTGTTTATGCCAGCGAGGAGACATCGATAATCTGGACCAAATTTGTTGCCGAACCGGAGGAGCAGGACGCTGCATCAGAAAAGAGCCAGGCAGACGCGGTATCGAGTGAAGATGACGAAGAAGATGACGAAGAAGATGCAGAAGGAGAGACAGATGATGATGCTGCTAAAACAGAGGCGAGCGAGGACGATGCTGATGAAGGATTTGACGAGGAAGATGCTGAAGGTGAAACAGAAGAGGATGCGTCTTTCTGGGAGCAAGCACCAGAGCAGACAAAGGAAGGCGCCACCGACAGCTCCAGCACTTCAAGCGCAGAAGAAGATATGGAGGGCGAGGTCGACAGCACCGCCGGTGTCACCAGCTATACGCAGGCGCCAGCCGTCGACGCGCTGTACATGCTGGCGACAGTCAGCGAGTCGGTCTGGACAGCGCTACACCCACCGCACCCGCCGCCACAGACCATGCCGCCACCGCCCACCACGCCGGTCCGCCTGGCGGCAGTTCAGACAGACCCTTCCGCTTCGGCGCAGGGAAGCATCGCCCCTAGTGCTGCTGAGCAGCCGTATGGTGAAATCGCGACCGATCACCAGCAACATCCTCCCGTAACTCCGCAGGGCCAGATATTCACGGTCGAACCTTTCCGTGTCGGCGACCTACCCAGTGCTGGCATGGAGGACTTCCTGGGCGATACTAGCCTTGGCTTTGGCGACGGGTCGATTCGAGGGAGCAGTGAGGGAGTGATGGAGGGGCAGCAGTAGTGGAGCCGGTGATGGTGGGGTTGAAGGTTTCCTTTGGACACTGCTCGTGGTGGAGTGTTGCAGCAGCGGTATACCCCTGCTCATGGACAGAGCGGGAATGTTTGGCGTCGGTGTGTTGCCTGGAAAGCGCTGCAGCGGAGGCAGAAGGTGACGAGACATGGGAGTCTGAGCAGTACACCCTGGACAGAGAGGCTGAGACGGGCAGTGTATCACAGTAGCAGGATCAATCATGATGATGCACGAGACAGGATGTGAAGTCGATCTGGCGGTGTCTGCATGACGGACAGGGTTTCAGATTGGCGCGGCACGTATGATTGGTAGTTTCGGCTGGCATGCCGCCCGAGCCTAGCTTGGCCTCCAGAATTTTCCCCGCCCCAGGAAGCACTCTCGGTATTGAGGACCCGCTTCACCCACGCGAAATTGACAAGTCACAAAAAAGACGGCGGTGGAGGTTAGGGAAGACCCAACCACAGCCAGGCAAAAAAGTGCCGAGAAGCCCTCGCGCCGTGCGGCTCGGTCTTATGCCGCGGCTGTGGAGATCGGCCTCTTGACAGCCCTGCTTGGGTCTTCGTACTGCTAGACATGAACCCTCTCGTACACATGGCATAAGACATGACACAATCCAGCCGCGAAAAGGCTTCCGCCCTGCGTCTCACATCCTTCCACCCGCGCACCCTCTCTGCTGCATGACCACGGCCTAGTACAAGACGGTGAGGTCGCCTGCCCGCCCGAGCATGCTGGTCCGCTTGCGCCCAGCACTTGCGCCCGAGCTATGCGAATGTATGGACGCAGCCTGTCCCTCACGGCCGTGACCGCCACCGTCGTCTTCATCCTCCGCACCTTCTCCCTGCGCCAGTATGCAGTCCACGGCGGTGACGTCGGTGCGGCTCTTGCCAACGGCGGGCACCACGTCGAAACGCCCGTTGTCGTCGATAACCCGGGCGTCTTCGAGTCGATAGAGGATCTGTGGCACAGCTGGAGTGCTCTCATGCACGAGTCCCGGCCACAGTCGTCGGCGATTTTCCTGAAGGATTCGGCAAAGGATGTCAGGCACGACGTCTTTGACACGGCGTCGCGGAAGCCGTACAAGGATCTGGTTGCGAATGGCAAGGCTGACATCAAGTCCTTGCGCAGGAGCCATGCACATTTTCTGGAAGAGTTGGCGCGGCAGGAGACACTTTCCACGCTGTTCAACGGATACGGTGTGGTCATTGTCGCTGGTGGGAAATACTTTGCGGCCGCAATCACAAGCATTCAGATGCTGCGGCTGACCGGCTGCAAATTGCCGGTCGAGGTCTTTGTAGCAAATGACGCCGAGTACGAGAAGTACGTCTGCGAGCAGTATCTGCCAAAGCTGAATGCGAAGTGCCTCGTCATCACGCACTTTCTCAACCGAGGCGCGCACAAATTTCATCAGCGACACTACCAGCTTAAGGCGCTTGCAATCCTGTTCACTTCTTTCCAGCATGTTTTATACCTCGACAGCGACAGCGTTCCGCTTGTCGATCCATACCAAGAACTCATGAAGGCTGAACCCTACCTGTCAAGGGGTATGATCATCTGGCCTGACTTCTGGATCTCCACCGAGTCACCTTCGTTCTACAACATTGCAGGACTATCCGACTTCCCAGCAGGACTCCCCAAGACAGCCAGCGAGACTGGCAGATCATTGTGAACAAGCGGACTCATCTGTCTACACTTCTTCTCGCGACCTACTACAATGTATACGGGCCAAATTGGTTCTACCCTTTGCTTAGCCAGGGTGCTATGGGCGAAGGCGACAAAGAAACATTTCTTGCAGCCGCGGCAGTCCTCAAGCAGCCGTTCTGGCGGGTCAAAACGCCGGTCATGGCGCTCATGAACGATGACGGGACAAAGAGCAGGGGACGTGCAATGGTACAGCATCACTGCGGCGATGACTTTGACAGATCGCGACCTGATGGCAACCTTGCAAACCAGACACGTGTGGTAAGGCCAGCCTTTCTACACGCAAACATTGCCAAGATGAATGTCGGTCGTCTCATGGATGGCGATCAGATCTACTCCGCCGAGGACGACACGAAGCACTGGCGGTTGCTCGGCAGGGTCGAGCACCAGAAAGAGGTCTTTGGCTGGGATGTCGAGGAGGGGCTCTGGGAGCTTATGCAGAATACAGCCTGTGAGCTACATGATAAGCTGCAAGATTGGAAGGGACGAAGACGTCTTTGTCAGAGAACAAAGGAGCACGTCAAGCTCATATTCGGGAACAAGGAGAACACGGAAAGCGACGAAGGGCGAGATGGCACGAACGAGTCTCGGCAGCAAGAGGACGGCAACGAGCAACATATAGAGCAGGAGCAACATGAAGAGCAGCAAGTCGAGAAGCATGATACAGAGCGACAGAGCGGTGATCAAGCTGGCGAAGTACCAGAACAAGACCATCAGCAAATCGCACATGAGCAGCATCAGGATCAAAACCACGAGCAGCATCAGGAGCACAGCCAGCAACAAACCCCTCAGGAAGGGCAACAGCCGCAACAGCAACAGCAGCAGCAGCTACTGGTGGACGCACTCCAACAAGGATGATCATGACATACGCACAATGTAGAGACGCAAGTCGGCGGTCTGGACATACAATATACACATAGGCGTTACGTCTTTTGCGTTTGGTTCTACCGCATGGCGCAACTTGGATCGAGGATATACCGCATCAGGGGGGTTTTCCAGCTTGTGACATTTCCCGTAGATACCTACATGAGCTCGCTTTCAATCATGAAGATCAAGGACATCACATCTGATGGAGCTGATCTGATAAACTATATTCCAACCTCCACCTTGCAGCCCACGGTCTCGGTAGTGGGGGAAACTGTGCAGGAAAAGCCAGTCCTACCAGATGAGCCTATGCAAAGTCGCTGCTTTGTACCGTGAGATAGCTCTATCTGCAGCAACCTGACTCTTGTCTCCGCCAGTCGTAACATATCGTTCCTAATGCGGACAGCATCAAGGGCCTGGTGTCGCAATGAGGGCTCGTTCTGGGACCGCTGAAGAGAAGAGACAGAGGAAAAGGCTGAGCGTTTGCGACTTGCCAAGGTCGCTAGTGCGTTCATCTGAAGCAGTACTGTATGCTGCGATGCAGTCAAACCCATCCAGTACGAGATTTGAAGTGGTCATGCGACATGGTTTGGAGGCGTCGCTGTGGCTGGACCCTACGGCACCTCACGACAACCGCGCAAGGTTCACTATGATGCGCCTCCTCTGGACCTCCTCTGCTCTCGGTAAGGCCGACCCGGCAATTAACGAACAAAGAGAGTCTTTCACAGACGTTCGTGTTGCGTCTGTTACGTATGGTTTGACCGATTGGCAATCCTACGTCTTTCACTTTC